>VXAV01005192.1:285440-295507 GCA_013399715.1 Alectura lathami
AAAGAACTGGTTTATTTCTTGAAAGGATGGTGAACAAATGTTTCACTGATTTTGATGGTTGTGATATGTTTGTGTGTGAACCTGGTCAAGGCAATGATGCCAAAATTTTAAATCTGTCAACATTATAGAAGTAATTGTGATGAAAGAGTGCTCGTTATTTTTAAGTCATTTAACTGTCCCACATTTAAGGTTCTTCATTATACTGGGGAAAAAAGTGTAAGCATTAATGATATGCGCAGGGAGAAGGATGCTTTAATTACCTTACAGAGGAGAGTAACGTCTAAGTTTTTTGTTTAGTTGTTATTTAAGTGTACATAGCTTGAGATCTACCAGTGAAAAGCCATAGGAAGGCCACTAAATNCATTAGCTCCATAGCGTTCTTAGATGTTTTACACTTGTATAAAAATCTAGGACCTGCTCTTCCCTATTTATTGTAATAATATCACAAATTCAACTGCTTTGCTCTGGGGGTGTTGCTGAAAATTTTCATCATAGAAGCAGTATTTGAGATTTGGTTTAATTTGTTCCAAGAAACTCTGGAGAGAAATCTACTGTTAGTAAAAACAAAACAAAAACAAACAGTTATTCTATCCTCTGCAGTGTACTCTCCGCTGGGGGAAAAGAATGAGAAAAGCTGTAATGTTTGACTGTTCTGTTAGTTTAAAGAAGACAAAAGAGAAAACAAGGCAGACTACTGAAACTTATCCTTGAAATAAGATCCTCCCATGTTGTTCCATGCTTTTCGCTGCATACTGCCTCAGTGTTAGTCACTTACATCTGCTAAAACAATTTCTGTTGCATCAAAAATCATACTTAAGGCCCTGGACTTTGCTAAAATTATTTAGTTTTGTTTAGTCGGAAGATGTCATTTTGTGGATTACAAATAAGCATATGAAGTTGAATTATGGGTTGTCAAACCCATTCAAGGCTTCTTTGGCCACTGCCCTCTTCAGATGTACTGTATACAGAACATCCATGCAACCATATCATAGGATGTTCTGTGTATGAAAAATATATCCCTAACACTGAGAGACTTCAGATGTAAATCTTTCTTGGTTCATGGCCTGCAGAGCTGTTTATTCTGGAGGTCTAGGATAAATATAATATGCTCTTGTGGTAAGTTTTAATACTAGTAGAATGTATTCCAAAAGTTTTCAGTTAAATACTAACTGGAAAAAAAAAAAAGAAAAAGGAACTGTGTTTCTCACCTCCCAGTCATTTGTGTTTTGACCTGGGGTGGGAAGACTTTTTAAAGATCTTTAGTTGTTTGTTGTCTACCTGCAGGAAAGGAAACATTTAAAGAGTTAAGCTTAATACTAAAAATTTATTGGTGCCTTTTTATAGATTTTTCTTTCTTTATTCTTGCCTTTTTTCATGGTCTTTTGTAGTTAATATCCACACGACATTTTTTCTTTGGAGAATCAATTTTCTTCAGAAGAGTACTGAAACCCATACTCACTGACATTGATTACAATTAAGTATGTACTTAAATTTAAGTATGCAATTACTGACATTTCCTTTATGAGGACAGACCCTTACACTTACCTGAAATATTTTCTTCAGTGAGACTCTGTAAAGCTAGTATACTTCAAAATAAGATTAATGCAACATTATATTAAACTATGGACAGAGAATTTTAGTTTACTCCATTATTTTGATATTCCGTCCTGGAAGTTTACTCCATTATTTTGATGTCCAACAACTCTGACCTTCCTGTGTGCTCCTAGATTTAGAGGACTTCATATTCACTCCACAATAAATTACGGTTTACACATTTGTTTGCCTTATTTTGCCCCTACAAAACACGCTAAAGATATGTTGTTACTTGTAGATTTATACCTTCATATTCAAACAAAAAGCAACCACAGAAACTTACTGACTTGTTTTACAGGTGGAACAGTAAAACTGACTTGTACACAGTGGACTGTCAATAGTGCTTGGTAAACAGATAGGAAAAATATTACATTCCTTCTCTATCATCTTTCTGTAAGGATGATTCCATATGCAACTGAAAAGAATAATGAATAACAGAATCATCCAGTGATAGTGTGATAATTAAGATGTAGGTGTCCTTAAGATAAAGGTTTGCTCTTGCTTTCTGAAGAACACAGATTTATCATCCAGTTATTTACCCGTTTTCATTATTTATCCATTAGAAAGCAGGGTTGGTATAATTTTAAATGTTGCTTTTAGTAGCACAAACCTTCCCTTTTAGGTCACCAGCAAAGATCCTGTTGGGTTCCATAGCACAGTTCTCCTTTGCTTTAGTGCACGGATGTGGATATGAATTGCATATGTTGTGTAAAATTTAAAGGGATATTCATCATTTTAACTCAGTGGTGGGTGGCAGAGTAGATGTCTGTAACCTGTGGTTAAGGTCTCTAATGATTTGTTGGATGATGTGCAGACTACTGAATTTTAATTAACAGGTTAAAAAAAAAAAAGGTGTTTTCATCAGTCTGTGGGAAATGCTGGTTAATAGATGACATGTACATCCTGTATTACATTAAGATGCTGCTGAAATAATTTTGAAATCATTCAGAAATCCAGTTTTACACTGACAAAAAGACGGATAAGTGACACTCAGATTTCCACCAAATGTATTTTTTGCTGGATGTTCAGTAAAACAAGCTAACAAGCTGGAGAAAAGCGATTATTGCTTCTGCTGTCTGCTTTCCTAAAGCAATAGGTTAATACTGAAGGTGACAAAAAAGGACATAGGCTCATTCATTAGCTACTAACATTCACATTCTGACATATTAGCTTGAACAGAAATTATAGCTGTTGAATTTAATACACTAGGCCATTAGAGTGATCCAACAGAGACTGGGTCGTGTTCAGTTTTGCCCTACCCTACAGCAGGGCTGGTAAACTTTGGTAATGGATTTGACCAACAACTGAAGGTAAAACTGTCTCAGACTACCTCTATTAAATGTGACAAAATCTGCCTACAGACCCTTTGGACTGTAGGAGCCACTCCAGGTCTGTCATGTTACTCAGACTCCTCATCTGTTAGACTGCATAGCGAGCATTGAGGTAAGAGTAAATTATTCCTGAAATGCACGTTGCTGGCTGGATTTAATTATTTGTCAGATAAAAATTACTAAATTTCACTGTAGTAATTACTGCACATTTCTAACATGATTTATTATCTTGCATAAAATAGAGTAGTGCATATGGTTCAAAAACATTCTCCAGTTAATAGTTGTTTCAAGTGACCAGCAATGTGGATAAATACATTGAAATGAGAATGAAAGCATTCTATGAAAGCTAGAAAAAGTATCATAGTATCCAATTCATATGCTTGCCTTAGAGAATCATCTTTCCCCCACTTAATATGGTGACTCATGTTTTAAATTGAAATTAAGGCCTACAGTTGCTGAGTTCTGAATGTAGATCTGTAGGTTTATTTCATTTATTTTTTCGCCAAGGTTGAAGAATCTTGCTTTTACTTTAGGCCAGGATCTTTTGCTCTTTTATAAATGTTTCCATTTCAAAAACCATCTCATAATGATGTCAGAGGAAAAAAAAAATTAAAATCTTAATTATGTAAGTCAATAACTAAAGTAATGATATCACAGAACAAATACACAGAACAGTATCATCATAAAGCTAACTAACATGAAAGGAAAATGAAATACACGAGGTATTAAATGCTTAATGATCAGCAGTAAGCACCTGAAGAGTTTTGGAACAGGAATATTATAGAATATAGTCTTATTTCAATTGTTCTTATGTATTACCATATATATAGCTACGTGTCAGAGGCTGCTGCAGTGTGCATCTATGTGCAGAAAAGTTACTCTTAGGCAGTAGAGTTGCAGTGATATAATGGATGTGATTCTTTTGACTGACTTGTGCTGCATTTAGCTTGAGTATCATATTAACAGTGGGTTGATGCAAAGAGTGATCAAATCTCTAAAATGGCCAAATAACTGCAGATTTATTCCCTTGTCTATGTCTAATTATTTGAAATGTCTAAATGTTTAGCTCTCATCTGCAAATTAGATATTTACATTCAATGAGCAGTGCTTAATGAGACCAGGTTTCTCAAAACAGACAAACCTGTGATGAACAATGTCAAGCATGTTTAATTCTAATGTACTTACAGGGCATCTGAAGTTCTGCCCTAATTAGCTTAGATCAGGAGCATATCTGATATCAATCCAGAGTCAAGTTCCTGAGGACAGAAGGTCTTTATGTAGTCTTTAAACAGTACAGGAAGGTCTTATTCATTTTGAAGTACAGCCACTGGATCCCAAAACAGTAGTCTAGATAGACTAGCTACCTTCCTGGCTTACGCTACAGTCATAAGATTTCTTCTCTGTAACAGGTCACATCTTCTTTTGGGAGGTAGGAGATAAAATTTTTAAACTGGCATTGTCAAAAATTTTTTCTCCCTTACAACTGGGAAGTTTTAGTGATTAAAAAAGGTACACAACATAATTAAACTATATAATTCATTGTCACAGAACATTGTGGACATCAAAATCGTACAAAACTTTGGAATCATTAGGTAATTGATTAGGTAATTTGGTTCTTTAAACAATTTTCAGTAATTTCTCAACAGTCCTGGTTGGCCAGGTAAGACCCAGTTGACTGAGGGGGCCAGTTTTTTTTCACATTTTTGTCAGTGATCTGGATAAGGGGATCGAGTACATCCTTGGTTGCAGATGATACAAGTTAGGTGAGACATGGATGTGCTTGAGAGTAGGAAGGCTCTTCGGAGGGGTCTGGATAGGCTGGATTGACTGGCTGAGTCCCACTGCATGATATTCATCGTGGCTAAATGCTGGGTGCTGTGCTTGGGTCATAACAAAAAACTCCAACTCCATCCATGAAATACACCATCTCTTTTTTTTTCTAAGCACATCAGTGCTTACTAACAAAAATTGCATAATTTTTGGAGTTACTAAAGATCATCATCAGGCTCTTATGTTGGTCTTGAAAGATCTGTGGAAAGTAATGATGCATTGAATCAGAAGTACAAGCCATCAGCCATAACCAGATTCCACATCCTGCCATTTCAACTCATTTAATCTGTTTCAGGAAATCTGCATTCCAGAATGCGGAGGACAAAGAGAGAATCTGATCTGGTCACAGGAACAGTAATCGTTAACCTTGAACATGGAGTTACTGAACTTCTCATGGAGAACAATGCAACCTAACCCATAATCTAACAGATTCTGCCTTGGCAGTACCCGTAGATGATTTCCCCAAATACCAGTGAAGCCATGGAGAAAAGTATTGGGGGGGAAAAAAAAAGTCAAGGCAGAAATATAAAGAAGTAAAATCTTGTATTGTTTTTATGCACAGCTTTTGCCATCTGACACTAGCTAATTTCTAGAATACACTATGATACAAATATACCAAGTGATATACATTTATAATTGAGTACAGTGGGTAATCAACTAAATTGTTATTTTTAATAATTTCACAGAATAATGAATGTAATTTCAAATATTTCAAAGCAGTGCTAGAAGAAAAACAACCTGCTAGTGTTTCAGTGAAATTCATGCATCTCCCAAATAAAATGCATATTAACATAGTTTATCACACAATCATTTTTTCTTAAAGGTTAAAACATCTCGATGTTTTAAAGACAGCAGGGAAATCCAGGTGTATTGTCACTTAATTCATAGTTCAAAAATAACGTGCTTATGGCTAGACCCACAGAGTGCATTGTTTTGGCAGACTATTTGTGCATTTGCTCATACAGTGACATTGTTTATGTCTAGCTGCAGGACAGTTTTTGATACAGAGAAATTCAAAGAAAGTCCTTGCATTCAGTCTTATTAGAGTTGATTATTCACTAAATACTCAGAGGCTTCACTGTCATTAAGGGCACATAACTGAAATGACATGGGCAGTAGTGTTCTCATCAGTGTAGGTTAGTGGATGGAAACTCATCTGATCATCTTTTCAGTAGCAGTCTTGTACGCTGAAAAGCTTTTTCTTATGCATACGCGCAATGTGACAGTCTGCTCTGAGGAGGAACTGGGCTCCAGGAATCAGAAGCTGGACAGTGTGCTTAAATACATTCATAGGACAAACTCTATCACTGAAAACATGTGTAGTACAAGATACCATTTCAATTTGAAAACGAATTTAGGGTAAATAGAAAGTTCTATTCCATGCATAATGTGATTATAATATGGTGTTGCTATGGAATCAAAAGAAATTTTATGCAAACTGCTAGACAGTATTCTCTTAGAGTACATTGCATTATTGTTAGGGGTGTTAAAATCGTACTGAATTTGAATGAACTCAAATGGCAGGGATGCTCAGCACATGTACCAAACTGAGATAACATAGAATTTTATGGGAGCTGGATCAGAAGAATCCTACAACTTACCATTAATGTTATGCAGCTGATACATAATAAGAAAATTTGCTACCTTTACACCAAAGTATGTTTTCCATTAACGATTTGTACCTTTAGAAACATGTTTCTACTTGGAAAAAGTAATTATTACTTTATCCATACTCACACATCCATATATATAGTGTTAAAACCTGCTCAAATGTTTTCTTGTTCTGTAATACTGGTACTTAACCAATTATCTGAAATGTAGAATCAATTATAAGCTTCTTCAACACTCACGTCTCAATGAAAATCAAGTGTAAGAGATGAAATTTAATCTATATTTTAAAATAGGTCTAAGTGTATAAACTTATTAATTTTTTTTCTACCCATCATTTGATATGTCAACTTTCATGCCATTTTCTCTTTTTTTTTTTTTTTCCTGCAAAGCCTACATGAAACCTAAGTAAAAGTGGGGGACAGCACAAAGTGTAATCCATTTCCTTCACTCTGTACATCTGAAAACAAGCAACAGAGTATCTTCATGCTTCATATTTATACCACAAGACTGTGAAATACTTCTCTCCTATCTTAAAGTACAACAGCACCTGAACAGGAGCTGTTGGCTTGTCACCAGACAAGCAAACCCAAAGAATGAGAGACTTTCACCCCCCAGGAGATTTTGCCAGGAAAACCTACCACTGCTACCATCAAAACTTAAAGGGAATAACATTTTCAACAGCCAAAATTCAGAACCGTTTGCTAAAACAGATGAAATACAAAAATTACTAACCAGCTACCTGCAAGCTGCAGCATGGTGGCAAGGCGTCGGTGGGGATGTGACCAGTGGCCTGCAACAAACCCAGGCTCCTGAGGAGCTGTGCTGGCGTGGCAGCTCACTCACCTGCCAGGACCACCTGGCTGGGCTGCCTCACAGGCATGCACATGCTTCTCAAGCGTGTGTACGTGCAGATTTATTAATGACTATAGGTGTTTTGTCACCTTCCTGTTATGGTTCTTTATCTGATACACTGATACCAGATTCCACACTGACATCCTTGTATGTAATGAACCATTTTTTATGTACAAAAAGTTCAGTAGCATTGTTAGTGTTCTACTGTTTTGAAACAAATAATGATTTGTGAAAGTATTTGGAATGTCAATTTCTGTGTATAAACTTCAAATTACTGCTGACTAGAGTTTTGATACAGTGAGATTAATTAAAGTACAGAGAAAATGCCATGCTGATATTAAGATACAGGAAAGGTTTTTCTTTTACAAAAACTTTCAATGTCTTACATCATTTCAGCACTTTTTTTTTTTTTTTTGGTCTTTTAGGCTCTGTTTGGTTTTAGGACATTGATTCTATCCACATTAATTTCCTTCACAATAAAATAGACCTTCAGTTTTCCCTTTTATAGTGTTTTAGGATACTGTTTGGAGTAAGCAATTAGTTTGAAAGCTTATGAGATTGAGAACAGTGTCCAGAAGTGCTTCTATTACATTATGGACTTAACACCTGCCAAACATTCTGTTTTGTTTGGTTTTTGTTTTTTTACTATTGCCACAGTGGAACAGGCATGCTGCATAACTTGAATAGACTAAAACAAATCAGCAGCAACTTGAACATTTGACTGACTGCAGAAAAACTTGCTTGCATATTTGCAATAGTTATTCAGCTGTTTTGTGCTGTTTAACACATTTAACAAACTATGTGTGCTACTCTGAGCAGAGCTACCTTCTGGTTCTAAAATGGAACCAGACACCTCTTCCTCCTTGGCTAAAACATGCACAAATGGAATAAATTTAGGAAATAATAAGACCTTTATTTTTTCTGGAAACAAAACAACTTTACTGTTCTGTAAAGAAGAGTATTGTGATTGATTTCAAAATAAAACAAGTCAGGTCTTTGACTGGTGTAATTGGGAACAATTCTTTGACAGCTCAGAGGTCAAGTGCAAATGAGTCTGGAGATGAAAAAGTTGTGCAGTGACCACCCTGTTGAAACACGTGCTGCTGAGTTTGTGATACCTCCAGGAGCATGGTTCCATACGCCCATTTGTTGAGGATCTCTGTCAAAAAGAGAGCTGTCATGGTTTCAACTCTCCTTCGATTCCATCCTTAGCAGCATCATATTCAGAAAGTTATGAAGCAGGTTTAGCAGATTTCTTGTCAGCCTGTCTGGAAAGAAGCAGAGGTTGAGGGAGCATTTAAAATAATCTGTCTCTGGATGACAGGAGAATTAAGAAGAGATTGAATGGGTAGGGAAAGGTGTAGACTAGGGGAGAACAGCTATGTGTCACTTGGAAAGAGGAGGGGAAAGGATAGACAGGATGGGAAGGAAAGCAAGCAGCAGGAGAAGATAAAGGGCCTGCCAGATTTAAGAATGGAAAACGCTGCAGCACTGATAACCTTCCAGAAGGAGCATACAAAAATGAGAAGGTGAATGAAGGACTAGGAAGGGTTTCAGTTTTCCTTATATCTTACTGCTTGAATAATGAAAACTATGCAGCATTTCTTGCACAGAAAAGCTGCATCTGCTCTAAGTGGATTCTGTCCCCAACTTTTTCTTTGGAGTTGGCTTTAGTAAGTGAAGACTGATGGAAGTCACTGATGTAGAAAGGGAGAGGATATTACTTCACTAGTGAGGGAGAAAATCATTTTTTCTACCTCACCTTCATGTCTTAAAATTTGAATTTCCAATGTTCTCCAAGGAGCTTCTTTGGAGTTTTGCTTCTGTGCAATAAGTGTTCTCTTTATTAATTCTAGAAGTTGAATGGTTGAGATTGGAAAACGAAATGATAGGAGTAGTATTTTGCTTACTCTGTGTGTTTACTTTTGATATATTTTAACTACTTATGAAAATAAAGAGCAGTATTTTAAAAGGCATTGACATTTGTGATTCTAGTTGATATGAGATATATATTTGACATGCAGTTCAAGCTATATTGCACTCTGTAAAAGTCTAAGTTTAGAATAAGATCTGGGAATATACTTTCGGATGTGCTGAACATCTCAGACAAGTCACTTCTTATTCTTTAAATCTCATCATTTTAAGCAAGACAGTTTCTTTTGTAGTGTAGTTTTCAGCTTTTGTAAAGTATACTGAGGTTATAAGATCAAAGAAATCTACTACAGAGTTCTGATTTTTCTTTCTCCTCTAGCAGGTGTCCATACGTTCACCTCCTTAATTCCTGGGAAAGGCGAACTGAAAATGCTTATCTTCAGACTTTATCTGCTTGTTAAAGGAAACACCCACACTGTGACATGGTTAGCAGTGTTAAGTAATCTGCTGGAAAACAGAAAAAAGCAGCAAGCAAAGGTGCTGCTGTACTAACTGCAACAGAAATACAAAAGCATCAAAGACAATGACAGCTGTTGATCTTTTTCTGAGGTTTAGGTATGTCGTGTGACTGGGGCCAGATAATCAAGGTCAGCCTCCTGGCATAAGTACTGTGAATCACAGAAGAACTGAAAAAAAATCCAAGAACACAGAAGATGGGAAAATAAAATCCTGTAGATCGAGTGAAATATATTTATTGCTGAGATCTCATCACAAACCTTTCCTCAGCAGTGATCTGGCCTCATGATTAAAATTCCACTGAGTACTGGAAATATTCAGGCATCTCTAAGATACTGAAGTTCATATTCTTTATGTATAAGACATAATTCATTACTTCTTTTTTTTTCTTTTTTTTTAGCAAAAATTCAGTTCATCTCTTTCTGCTTGCAGGTTTATGGTTTTGAGATTTACTTGCTCACT
>VXAV01005192.1:295599-308556 GCA_013399715.1 Alectura lathami
TTTATTTAACGTGTGCAATTGCTCAAATCTGAGTTTCCTACGGCATAATTTGGATATGCTTGTTGAAAAATGCAAATAAGTGTTTTGATATGGCAATACTTGCACGTAAAATGTCATGCTGGGATGCACTAGGATTTGAAAGTCTGTCACTGCATAAGTTTTGTTTTCTTAAAAGTCATGGACAAGGAGAGGAATGGTTTTATATTTGGTAAGGAAATCAAAATCTTACCATCTAAAAATCAGTATTATGCATTTTAGTTTTGAGTGGATAAGGGACTTTTCTTTCACACTTTCAAAATTAAAATCCCTTGGAATATTTTAAGTCATTTACTGTGGTTAAAGGATTAAATGAAGCAAAATAGTTAGCTGTATGTTGAATCAATCAAAATTAAACTTAATTTAAGTGACAGATTTTTCTATGCACAGCAACTTTCTTTAATACCTGTAGTGTAAATGACTCTTTCTTTTAATATGCCAAGTTACCTGTGTTTAATGAAGTGATTTAGGCATTCTGGGTGGGTTATTTGTGAATTTGAATTCTAAATAAGATCAAAATTGAGTTTTAGGAGTAGGCTGTAGAAGGGCTAGCTTTTCCAAGATGAGCTAGGTGGCAGAATTGACTAAGAAAGTGATGCTTAGATATTCCATTAGCTCTGAATGCCAGTTTGTGCACTGAGTCATGTAAAATGCAGTGCATTTTAACTTTATCCCTTACAGAAAGGAATTATCTTTTTTTATATCAAATACATTTTGTAATACTTTATGCAGAATACCTTAAAGCAGGTGTATGCTAATTTCCAAAAAGCTACAGGCTCTCAGTGAGATTGGAAAATGCATCTTGTTTTGCAAATCCAATATGGTTATTTAACAGTTCTAGTGATACAATTATTTTTCATGCATATTACACAATGTAAGGTTTACAGAAGGATTCTGCTGATAGCGGTTTTCCCTGAGGTTCTCTGCACTGCTTCTGCCCAAGTTAGCTTGCTTTATACTCTCAGTTTTTGCTGAGGACAAAGGTGAAGAATGGATAGGAGAACAAGAATGATAGATGTTCATCATTACAACTTATTGCTCTACTGGGTGGTTTTTGGATACTAAGATGGTGAGTGTGGTGTCAAAACAATAAGATCTGGTTTTTAGTGTAGCTGAGTCAGTGGCTTTAAATGCAAGTGTATACCAAGCAGTGTTTTACTTACAGTTCTGAGCATCACTGAAGGAAGGAACATTTTCCATAAAGCAATTTGGCAATTGTGATGTTCTTCCTAGACTAAAGCCTAGCATCGTAACTCCCTCAAAGGTTCATGTCTTTCAGATAATCTAAATAGGACTCTGTTTTTATTATCTTGGTGGAAGACAAATCAAAGAAAATATGCTGGCTTTTCTCCCATTTTCTTTTCTACTTTATTTATTTATTTGTTTGTTTATTTGTTTATTTTAACCTGACTCCCACTCTCCCATCTCTTCGCTTTAAGCTCTGTCTGGCACAGCAGCACAGCACTGAAGGGAAAACTGTTGGGCAGAGCAAGTATGCATAGCTGGGAATCAGGACCCCTTGTAGTTTTTACTTCTGCTGTTGCTCCATTTTATTGCACTTGTTGAGTCACTCAAGTTCTAACTCATTATTTGTTGCAGATGGTTGTAGGTGGTAGTCATTGTTACTTTACTGACTCCTTAATCTTTTCATAGGGCTATTTTCTGTGTATTTATTAATCTGATAGTTATTCCAAGACAGAATCATGCTTTATACAAATGGCCTAGCAGGAGAAAATTGTTATCCAGCTCACTTTGGATACAATCCGTTGATTATATATGCTTTAAATATTAAATTTGCAGTTATGCTGTATTTTATCCCCACATGAAAAGTACTCTCTGTTCAACATCCTTGTTGAACACAGAGATTCAATCCCTGTGATCATGACCCAGTTACGCTGAGTTTACTAACTTGGTTAATAAGACTATAAATAATAATTCATAGTCTTCTTTTGTAGTTAGCAGTGGTAGAATATTATAATTTTCCTTGTCAGCACATATGGTGGGTGATAAACTAACTAATAAAAGTGCCACATGGAGCACAGGTCCGCTTTTATTTTTTTATGACTGTTTCTTTCATCTGATACATAATTAATGTGCAAGGTTCAAAATTGTTTTGTCTGTGATTTTGGTTTCTGCTGATGTATTCTGAGCTGTAAATGTTGTGTGAAAACAATGATTCCCGACTTAATCAGCTGCGTTTGTTCAATAGCCATTTTATAAAAGCAGCAAATGAGGTTGTCAAAATACACTTTCAGGGTGGATTTTTTGGATTCATTCTATGAATTCTATTGCTAGATATTTTAATGGAGATTAAAATAATGGAGAATTCTATGGATTAGTCTTTGAGCCAAGATAATGCATTAATTTTTTTTTATTTTTTTTTTTTTTTAAGACTGTAGCATGAGGACTGGCATTATTGACTGCCACTTATTCATCAGATTAGAAAAAAAAAAATTCCCTCCAATTCGTCACCTCAGGGAAACATTTTCACTGTAATGTTTAATTTGTAATACGGAGGCTTTCAACTTCTAGTAATGTTAAATAAACGTATTAGATACTCTCTCAGAGTTAAAGGTGTTCATTTTTTCTTTTGTATTCATGCTTCAAACCTACCCTTCTTGAACACTCTTGCCCAGAAGATGATTCATTAGGAAAATAATCAGTCTGTATCAGAAGGAGGAGAGAAAAGTAGTGGATGTTCAGTTCCTTGATTTTTATCAGGCCTTTTACACATTGTACCCTACTGTTCTTACAGCCATATTGATGAGATATGGAATTGATAAGTGGACGATAAGTTGGCTGGAAAACTAGCTTTGCTAGTTTGCTACATTTAAAGGGCTGTGATTAGTGGTTCAGAGTTCGCTTGGTGGCTCATTACTGGACATGCCAAAGAGTTTGATGCTAGGGGCAATTCCGTTTGATAACAGCCTCGACAGTGGGGTGGATGCACTCTCAGGAACTTTGTGGATGAGAACAAACTGGAGCAAGCAGCATACATGCCAGAGGGCTGATACTTGGAAAGACTTTGATAAGTTAGAGAAGTGGGTTCATACAGTCGCAGAACTGTAGAATGATTGAGGCTGGAGGCACCCCTGGGTCCCCGTATCCCAGCCCCTGCCCCAGCAGGGCCACCCAGAGCAGGGTGTCCAGGGCCACGGCCGGGCGGCTTCTGGAGATCCCCAAGGGGGAGACCCCACAGCCCCTGGGCAGCCTGTGCCAGGCCTCCGGCACCCGCACAGCACAGAGGTGCTGCCTGGGGGGCAGAGGGAGCTCTTGTGCTCCAGCTGTGCCCAGTGGTCCTGGCACTGGGCACCAGAGGAAGGAGCCTGGCTCTGTCCCCTGTGCACCCTCCCTTCAGGTATTCATAGAAAATGACAAAATCCATCCTGAGCTTTCTCTTCTCCAGGCTGAGCAGTTCCAGCTCCCTCAACCTCTCCTCACAGAGATGCTCCAGTCTCTTTATCATCTTCGTGGCTATTCACTGAACTCTCTCCAGTATGTCCGTGTCTCTCTTGTACTGGGTATATTAATCAATATTACTAAATATTAATAATGTCCTTTTTTTTTTCCTCTTCTTTGATTTCTTTAGAATAAGTTGGATGTTTTAAAATACAGAATTCCTCAGCAGCCATCTTCAAATCTGTTTAGCTGTTGAACTAACAGGATATTCACATTTAATAGTGCATTTATGTTCAAATCACACATTTGTGTTGTTTCTCTGTCCACTGAACAATGCACAAGAAAAAGTTCTAAGTTGTTGATGGACCATGGGAATGGACATGAGTGATCTGAGCTGTAGGACTATAATGTTAGGCATGCAAGCTTGTTATGAGTAGTCCTTAAATGGTTAAGGTCACAGAAACATAATACTGTAACTGAAATAATAATGCTAGGATTGTAAATCTTAAGGTTTAGGTATTTCTGTACTTCAGCAATAGCAGGTTCCATTCCTGGGGGGAAAAAAAAAAAAAAAAAAAAAAGGAGAAAGGGAAGGGAAAGAAAGGAGGGAGGAAGGGAGAGTGGGAGGGAAGAAGGAAGGACAGAAAGGAAAAATGAACCTGATCTGCTTTTTTGGTTCTTTACAGATCTTGAAAGTATTTTATTATTATTATTATTTGTTGGTTGGTTAGTTGGTTTTTTGTTTGTTTTGTTTTCATAAATGTAAACATCTTAGTCATGACAGACAACTTCATGGAATTATGACAAGTATAAAATCTGTTTTGTTTCCTTTGGCAATGCAATAGTTGCTTGTTAAATTATTTGATTCTTTACATTGTGCGAATGCTCGTGGACACAAATTTAACATAAGGAAAACTAAAATGAAAGCAATTTGATGCAGGTTTTTATTTATTTATTTATTTATTTTTTTACTATACCCTTGAGCATTTCTAAGTTAGTGTTTAATCACAGAATCTTGGCCATGATGTTTCTGACAGGTAATTTCCTTAATGTGGTTGACAGAGATGGATTACGTGGAAGCCTATTGGACCCAGTGCTTTTGTGTGCAAGTGATAAGACTCGATTAGGGTTATCTTGCTCTGAGTGCCTGGAAAGATACAGCCACCTAATAATTCCCTTGGTAATATGGATGGTTTTGTGGGAGCAGAAATTCATGGTTGGATACTGACCTGCAAAAATATTGCCAGATCTTATTGTACCTTGAGAATGGTTTTTTTTTTTTTTCTTTTTTTTGTTACCTGATATCAAAATTATATGTCAGAGAAAGACAAATGTATTAAATGTTAGGCAGATTGGAGAAGTGATAAGGCAAGAGGCAGACAAACATTTTAGGAATATTAATGGGACTTAAAATAATTTTTGTCATAACCATGAATATTATTCTTATTTTACAGAGAAATAAAATAATTACCTTTTTAATTGCTATAAAGGTTCATGTAAGAGAAATGCCTTTGTCTTGCTGTCTTATTAAAAAACACTAAGCCTGAATGGTTTTCAAACCAGAATTTAATTATAAATAGCAAGGTCTGAATATGTGATAGCATTTTAGATGTTGATAATAGTCTTTCACAGTCAAGACTTCTTGAACTCTTGAGTAGAAAGCATATACAAAAGCTTGGGAGAGCTAATTAAGAGCTATACTAACAGCTTGAACTATAGCTTGTTTTTATTTGCTTGTAATGAGAATTCACTTGTTTTTCAGTGATCACCCAGATCATGACAATTTTATAACTTCTTTAAACTTCAGATAGATGAAGAAGATAAATTTGATGGGCTAATACCTAACAATATTGCAGTCACAGCATCTGTTAGTGGCCTCTCATTTGGAAACAAAATTCTTGGAGAGATGAAGGCTGGAGTGAAGTGCCAGTGGTGTTTATAAAACATAAGCTACTGACATTCTATCATCAGTAAAGAAAAGAGATGCACCTTCAGGAGGCAATTCAGAGTAAGAGCCTGATTCAGATGATCTGAGTCACATCCTGTGAGATCCTCTTTGTATCTCTCAACTGATTAGAGGGCTGAAGTGAGCAGCTTTGCTAAGCTGAAGTTAGCTTTTGTGAATATTTTCTGGAATAATGAGTTGCATAGATTCCAGATAGAGAATGTTTTCCCAGATTTTACAGCTTTTTCTGCTAAGGAATTTTGTTTCGTTGTCCCTATAAACTGTTCAGGGGCTTTTTGTGATGACTTGGGAGGGCAGAATACATATACTGTTCTTGGTGTCATGGTTCTTTCACACTACTCGTACAAAACTATTGTCATATGTCGTGTTTGGAAAACATGGCAAGTCAAAAAGACCATCCTTACACTGCAGTTAAAAAGCAAAAGGAAAGAAAAAAACAAACCCCAGACTGAGAATATTTGGAGTCGGGGAGAAAGATTCTTTACGTTGTCTTGTTGCAATAAAATACATTATTTTTCTCTTCCTTGTTTTATTTCCAAAGGAAAAAAAAAAAAAGTACAGAAACTGTGTCATGAAAAAGGATCACATAGGTGTTTAATATATGCCATGATGAGTAATTTTGGTCATGGTACATCAGAAAGCTACTTTCCCCCACCCTCTTTCTAATAAGAATTTTAATCCATTGATGACAAAACCTCTAAAGTATTTCCTTGCTGCATTGTAATACACTGTGACGAATTATGTCTCAGGAGTTGTAAAATTTTCTCATAGCTTGTAATACCTCATTTAATGAATTGAGCACACTGAAATGTAAAGATGAAGCAGCATTTATTTTGTATGTTATATTGCATATAATTTTTAGACTTGACATTTATAGCCATGGAAGCTGTTATTTTACATATCATTTTCAAACCATATCAGCCTTAAACACATTTAAATTTAATAAGCAAGTAGATTAGATTTGCTTTTAAGCTAGGCATATCATTATAGTTTGTGTTCCCTTCTGTAGGGCACATGCTCACTATTAAATGCAGTATTTAGTTGTCTTTTAAAAACTAAAAATAATAAAAGAGGATGTATTTACAAAAGTAATTGAATATAGAGCTGCTGTCAGGCACAGTGCCCCAGCCATGATTTTTGTGGGGTGTAGACATTAAAGTACATTTTCCTTTTTATTAAGAATTGCCCTGTTCTGAGGAAATATTCGTACAAGAGCTATGTGTGTTTCAGTTACAAAATACCAGATCTGTGATAGTAACATATGGCCTGATCATCATCTCCTGCAGAAAAAAAATCCATGGGAGGGGAGAGCTTATTTGGAAACTCTGCATGATTTATCAGTCAGATTTTGTGATGCCTCATCTTTTTCGTCAGAAAGAATTTGTAGCTGTCAAGGAGCTTTTCTTGCAGCCTTCTAACTATTTAAATGCCTTACCATCCATTAAAAAATTGTTGGTAGTAGTGTGAAAAAAGGCACCCCTTCTTTAGCTGATCCTGACTTCTTTCATCACCCAAGCAACTTCACAGAATGGCACATAGAGAAACTCTGCTGCTGATGGGATCTGTTTGACCATCTTCCACTTCATAATCTTGATGGACGTAGAAACAGCTGAGAGAAATGAAAGTCTGAACTTAATAATATCCCAGTGGACTTTTCCTAGTGCATCTGCTAAAATGCAATTCCAGAATTGTACCTGTTACTGTGGCACAACATTAGACAATGCAAATAAAGGGTTTTCACCTTAACTCGCAGGGGAAGAATGCTTTTTCTTCCTATTCTTCTCATTCTCTTTTAAGGGTCAGCTTGGAGATGTACTGAGCTTTTCAGACTAATGAAAATACTTTCCATTTTTTTTTTTTTTTTTTAATCATAACAAGGCTGTTGTGCAGTCCTTTCACTTAGAGTCTAAGTGAAAGAATCTTAGTCTTAAGATTCTTAAGACTTAAGACTAACTTAAGTCTTAGAATCTATCTTTGAAGGCTATAATCTTAAGATTACTTGTTTGTTTATTCTCCTTAAAGGCATTGTTTTACATTGCATTTCCATTCGTATAGTAGTTCTTTTGAGTTTGATGTAGGTCTTGGCTTTCTTGTCTATCTGTACTTGTAGGCCTACTCAGCAAATCAGTAGACTTCATAGATCTTTCTAAATTCTACTCTCCTCTAAGGAATTGTTTTGTATATGTTCTGTGACCCATTCAAGCCAGTATTTTAACGAACTGAAGTACACTGGACAAATAAGCTGAAACATACATCCTCATTCAAGTGTAAGTTTCTGTGTAGTAGATTCATATAAAACTGAACCAAAAGTTCTTTCTACAGCTGGTTAGAGAAAGGGAAATTAGTTGTATTGCACTGATACTAGTTAAAAAGCACGACAGAACAAAGGTTCGTTCACATTCCTTTATTTTTAATGTGCTTTTTTGCCAAGCAGGACCTCTCAGGCCTCCACATGCTCGTAGAGATGGCAGATAAAAGCAGCTGTTCTGAACAGGCAGCCTGCACATAGCTGTCGTTGCTCGGGAGGTACTGGTTTTGCACGGGGATACAAACTGTACCGTGTCCTTCGGCCTTTTGTCTGCAACAGGTGCCCATTCTGCTTTGTTGCCTAGCCATGATGACCCCCTGTCAAGTGGGATGATGGTGCAAAATTGTCAGGATCATTATAGCTGGGAAGCGATATCTAACAGGACTTAAGAGAACTGCTAAGTCTCTTGCCTAGTCTCTTGTCTTGGCTTTTCTTACTATAATTAAATGTATTTTGTTCATCACCCATAAACTTGGATGTGCTGGGCAAAAGAGCACAACATTCTCTATTAAACCTTCTCTCACAGTTTACTGTTATTTACTGTGAGTTTAATGCTGTTGCATATAAACATACAGTTATCCACATTGCAAAGACTACGCTGTAATGAACACAAACTTCACAGCCACAAAAGAAGGTAGACAAGGTCACTGCTGAAGGCTGAGGGTTATTTAGTTGATAAGCTTTCAAGGAAGTACACTCTTTAGTAATCAGCAGGGTAACATAGAAAATGCATCAGAAGAATTAGTTCTTTGCTGTGGAATTTATAAGATTATTTAAAAGTTAGGTGCATAGTTACTGCATCATACAAACGCATACAAATCACCATGAATTTAATTCTGTGTATTTCACTAGATTATGTGATCTATGAACTTTTGTTGATAATTTTTTAGTGTAGAAGACTGGCAACGTATGGTGTCTGCAAAACAAGTCACATACTCATGATGCATAACTGAAGAATTTAATAATTTTTAACATGTCTTGCTCACAAGGATAATTAGATGTTATTGTGTTCAAGTTGATGGAACTACGGGGTGATCACTGCCTAAAGAACTCACACCTGGTTCTTTTTCTGTGTGATAAAATGATAATCAATATTTTTTTAACTTCCCCTCTTGCAACTGTCTTTATATGCTTATTTTTCTTTAAAATAATAAATCATGTATTTGTGGAATGTAACATTTCATATCTTTCATTTAAATACGACTTTTTCATTCTTTTATTAAAAGAAAAAGTGCTGCACAGTGAAATTGCACTTAATAACACCAAAAGTAGTTTAAAAAAAAAAAAAAAGGAACTGATTTCTGCTAGTTTGTAGCAATGCGTCTTGAAGTTTACCTCAGCATTGAAGGGGCCATTTAAAAAGATAAGAGCTTAATCCAGACATCAATGATCATGATTTCCTTCAATATGGTAATAAATATACCAAAGTACCCTTTTATCTTTAATAATTCAGGATTCATTGAGCTTTTAAAGGCTTTCTTCTTCTGTCATTTAAGGAACCTAGTGGTAATTTGTTAAAAATAATATATTTCTCAACAGTAGACAAAAAAAAGTGGAATACATAAGAGACGCTATTTCAGAATGAAAGTTGGTGTTTTCTACAGTTATTGTTTAAGAGATTAGGGTTTCATCTGATTTACCATCTTGGAAACTATAAGTGTTTGCAGGGCTTCCCAATATTAGAGGTCATCCAGGGAAATCAGTTACTGTGTAAGAAACCCTTCCACGCTGTCCTTGAAATCAGGTTTAAAAAGTCTACAAAGGAAGCTTTGTACCAAAGTAGCGTATTACTGTGCTTTATCAGGAAAAAATCAGAATAACTGTTTCTGAACAAAGGTACTTATAAACCAAAGATTTATACGGTACTTATGAAGTGAGATTTACAATGTGTACCACTATGATTTTCCAAAAGGTTTGCATTTGTAGTACACTATTAGAATTTATAAGGCTTTCAAGCTAACTGTAACATTTACACATTGTTATTCCCACTTATATGTGAAGGACAGAGAATAATTCTTTGTAACTGGAGCATTTTTGTTATTTTTGCCTTGAAGGATAAAGTTTTTAACCTGAAGATTATTTTTTTTTGTAGTCAAAACATTCTCAAGCTAGTTACTCTGCTGACCGTGGCATGAGTCTGGAGTACATTCAGTTGTGGTTACAGACCAAAATGAACTATGCANTCAGAACGAAATATGCACATTCTTTAATTGTGGTGTTAATTAAAGCAAGCTAGAGATTACACGCTGGTAAGAAGTCCAAAAATTGAGGTCCACTCGTTGACTAGTAAATGGTGTTGTGTGTGCTGCAAAGCCAAGCAGCACAGATGCTGCAGGTCGACCAAGGGAGTACAACAGGTATTTTCCGAAACTTCAGAGGCATTAGGCTCAGTTTGAGAGACTTGGCTGGAAGTCTCTCCCACTCTTAGGACTTCTGTTCATGAAAATGAATTTTTTGCAGAAGAGCGGTGAGCTGAGTGTTGGATCTGAGCTATGCGTTGCAGGGCCCTAAGTTGCTACTCGTTGTCATGGCAACATTTTGAAATGGCAGTGGCTGGATGTCAGAACACTTGCTGTTAAGTGAAGCTTTCTCTGAGATTGTAATGGAGTGTTTTAAGTGGGTGGACCTTTTGCACTCAATAAAATATTCAGTAGGTTGTAGTAAATATTAATTTGTCTCCTTTCAGGATGTTCACCATGCTGTGTATTTGCAGTTCTGTGCTAATAGAACAGTATTCCTGGAAAAGGGTCTTAGTCAAACTTGTTACAAATAAATTTGCTAATAATATGTTAAACAGTTTCACATTATCCTTGCAAAATACTGTGTGGCAGATAGGTTAAATTTGCTGCAGCTTTTTTATGTACTTAGTGAAGAAATTATTTTAATACTCGTTCGTATTTAAAGCCGTACTTAAACAACTTTACAATGGGATTTTCCCATTTAGAAAGACCAGAAAGATATAGCTTCTGTTTGGGGGGGCAAATGGTAGAAAGGGCTTAAGTAAAAAGCTGGGAATGGAACATCTCCCTGTCAATCATATGTTAACGTGCTTTGTTGCTGACCATATTGTGTTTGAGATGAAGCACTGTGAATGCTGTCTTATCCCTCACTTAGATAAGCTTTCAAAAGTGATCACAAATCATGTCTGCCACAGAACAAGGATCTACTGAGAGTGACAAGCAGATGCCCACTACATTTCCTGCATGCTTTTCAATAAGTGAATTCCAAGGCTTCTGACAGAAAGAAAATGTCTTAAAAAGTGCTTAATAGTACGCTTCAATACAGCAGAATGTATTGGGTGAGAAAAAAAAACTGTTTTTGCAGGTCAGTATTTATAAACTTTAGTACAAAGCTTATCAGGAAGAAATGGGAATTCAGTTTAGGGTATTTGGGGAAATCATCTCAACTGGTAATACTAGTTCATTTCTTCTTGATATTGCTCTGCTTTGCTGATAGTTCTCGTGGTCTGACGGCCATTTGGGGCAAGTTCAGCCCAATGTGGCTCATCATAAACTCATTCTTCATCCATGATTCAAAAGCTTTATGGAAATAGCATGCAGTAGTGTATGTGCTGATAACAGTGGCTCACATGACCCAATGAGACTTAGTGACATTTTTTAACTAACCGGCAAGAGGATTACAATTTATTTTTCTTTTCATCTTCTTCATTACCTGTTCCATCCATCTATCTATCAAAAATCAGACAGTGCTTTTATTTTAGTTAGCCTTCCATACTATCCTCACTCACTTACAACCACCTCTGGAGTAACCAGGTATCTTTAACTGTGTGTAGTTTTGCTTATTTTTTTCAGTCAGCTGTGTTTCTCATAGTCTCTCTTTGCTGATTTAATTTGTTTGTCCCTAGTATTTCCCACACAACATTAGTACACATGAGGAATTTTCCTGTGGCCATGTCATATACCTAAAATTATGAGACACATTTTCTTTGGAGACAGATGAAGGGTTCTCAAGAAACAAGTATATGACATAAAAAAAGTGTTTTTTAATACATGTGGGGAAATACAGAATTTGTCTTTAATAATGTTTAAATTTGTGTTTAATAGTGGAGGACTACTTTTATCTTTTTGTGAGTTTGGAATTTTGGAACAATTACAGGTTTTTCCCATGAACTATACCATACATTTTTCTTACATGAACTATATTTCTAAAGGGCACTGCAATGCATTCCTTTATTAAGCAATATGAGGAAATATTTTGAATGAAGTATTATGATTTTAAGGATTTAGTTTTGTTTCTGCACGTAAAAAATATTGTCACTTAGGGAGAAGCAATTAGAAGGCAGTTTTCATTGTAGCAAAATTAGCCATGGAATTGCTCTGAATTGGATTTCTCCCCCTAAGTTGGGAGAATGTAGTATTTCTAACTATATCATCTAAAGTGGCCATGAAATGCATTTCCATACGTAGTGTGTGAAAATATACCAACAATGTATGTTCAACATCTTTCTAGATATTTTCCTTTTCTTGTCTAAAAACCCACAAGAATTACAACTCTAGATTTATCCCAAAGCACTGTACGTAACATAGTTCAGGGCTGAAGAGCCAGTTTGTACTGAGGGTTTGTGTGGAGAAGAAAAAGGGAAAGTGTCAGGAAGATTCATTTGTAAATATAATGTCTAAAAGCTTTTCCTTAACTAGAAAAAAAAAATCCTAAATATGTATTCACATCCAATGTGCTTATTTGTAAGCTAGCCTAATTGGTATCTGAACACATTTTCCTGCTCCTCTATTAAAGCTGGCCCTCAGCCTGGCCAGCCAGCTTTTCCAGTGGCATGGAAGCCTCCTTACATTCAGCTGTGTGTAAATACTTTCTTGCTGCATCTTGCATCCTACTGGTCTTGCATCTCATGTAGTTCATCTAAGGGAAAGTGTATTCTTATTGCAGCATAACGGCTTGCCTATATATTCTCTTGGAGCCCTCTGGGAGTTCAATCTTCTTAAAACTAGTCTCTCATTACTCAGGCTACAGGTTTGTTGCATCTAATGTTACATAAAATTACTTCGTGTTTGGAGGTATAGGTTCAAATCACATGCTTTTCATTCAGCTGACTCAGCGAGGGTAAAGCTGCCCCCCTTCTGTCTTTTGGCTTGGGGTATAGATTTCAGATTATATTTATCTATTTGAATCCATGTCATGGTATTTATTTGGCCATGTTATATATGTTTACCTACTACTGACACCTAAGAAGACCCAATGCAGTTAGCTAATTACTGTCTTTTTTTTTTTT
>VXAV01005192.1:311594-328788 GCA_013399715.1 Alectura lathami
TTTTTAAAAAAAAAAAAGATTTATAGTCATTTTATCCAGAATTCGTCAAAACTGAAAGATAATATACCAAAGGCAGCTGATGGATAATTTTTTCTCTTCCGTATGGATAAATTATTCTTTGTCACTGAGATAAAATGTTCTTTGTCAGCAGCTACACTTCCCTGTCAGATTTTATTCTTCAGTGAAGAATGTTTTATGTTCAGCAGCTGGCACATAAGTATTCTCATGCAGTTACTGCATTTCTACCCTTTTCAGTTCTACAGAATTACACTTCTTTTCCTTATGTTCTATCNATCCAGAATTCGTCAAAACTGAAAGATAATATACCAAAGGCAGCTGATGGATAATTTTTTCTCTTCCGTATGGATAAATTATTCTTTGTCACTGAGATAAAATGTTCTTTGTCAGCAGCTACACTTCCCTGTCAGATTTTATTCTTCAGTGAAGAATGTTTTATGTTCAGCAGCTGGCACATANGTGTGTATTCCAGCATACATGAGACAAAAAGAATCCTTTAATTTTGTATATAAAGCAAAAGATACGAGTTTCTGAAAAATACTTTCTGAATCAAGTCTTTTTCAAAATAGGGATTCCCACTAGGGCCATGCAGATGCATGGAACGATGCAGTCTGTGTATGAGCAAATGTGTAGCCTGGAAGAAATAACATACAAATATAGTAGTAGGAAAGGAGAGAAGGAAGGTAGAACCTATAATGGCGAAAGAGAGGTTCTAAGACTCAGTAAGCTACCTGGATTCGGAGTTATACAGGCAAGGCTACCTGGCACCTGCAATTCATCCTTGCCTGTCTCGGTCGCCTGACAGAAGGGAAGCTTTTGGCATAGGTGGCAGGAGCATGTGACAGGGAATAGGCATGTTTGTTCTAGTTTTGTGAACGCACCATAAAGTGCATGCTCCCCAGGAGTGAATATCCCTGTCCACCCATCCCTGTTGTTGCCCTGTCTGGAATAATTTTAAGGATGAGTGTTTTCAGCATAGAGATGAATTTGTTTGTTTGTTTGTGGCTATAGGTGAACTGTAGGAATGTTTTTTCAATACATCTTTCTTTTCTTTTCTTTTTTTTTTTTTTTTTAATTACTTGGTCTTACTGCAAAGAACTTGTTTAAGGGCAACCCAAATCACTTATAGGAAGTGGAAGAGTAAAGAAGGGAAAGGATCACAGATTGGAATGTAAGCTCCAAAGTTTGTAGGAAGCAGCACAGGAAGAATGAAATTGCCTGTTTAGCTTAGGTTGTGGGCTTTGGTTTGGTTTTATTTTTATTTTTATTTTATTTTTAAACCTTCACATGTAGATATTGACAATGTGAAACTTTTTATCATTCACAAAAGGTCTGGGGTAAGAAAGAAGCACCTGTGTCTGAGACTTCTGTCTGTATTTGCTGCCTCAGTAGCAACTTGAAAACTTTTCTAGTTGTGTATTCCAAGACTGTAAAATCTGATTCCAGATTCATGATTTGGGAACTTCTTAATGTATGTCATTTATAGTCTGTAATGCTTTAAATCTTCTAAAATAAGGAATTGTGCTTAGCATTTCAGGGTTTGTACTAGGTTATCGTATACCTTATTTGTTTCTTAAGTCTCTTATCCAGGCAGTCTCCCCTGTGTAGTTTTATCCTGTGCACTTTATCTTAAGTCAATGAGATTTGAGTGAGATTTTTTGGAGGAAGGCTCTGACTACAGGGTGGATGCTATTTTCTTCGTGCTATATGCCTGTACTGTTCCACATAAAGAAACCTAATTTTCTATTTATGTGTTGCCTACCTTGAAGTTCTTCTATTTTTTTCCATTTTAAAGGTAACCATGGCACTTTTGTTCAGAATCAAATGTGTAATATTTTTTCACTTCTTCACATTAAAAAGCTCTTTGTAAACATTGCTCAATTTTCATAGGAAGAATTACATGCCTGCTATGGATTGTAAAACTGTATGCTATAGATGTAAACACTCTGGAGGAATGAACAAAGTCAAAAACAGTTAAAATATGCTTTCTTACAGTAACTTTTTTTTCTTTTTCCCCAGCAAGGAAATCTTATTTTTCATGTCTAGCATATTTTTAACTTTCAATAGTACATCATATATAAACAAAAAAAAAAAAAAAAAAAAAAAAAAAAAAAAAACAAATTGTTCTTCTTCATTCAAATTTTNCTAGATGTCACTCTTCTATCAAACTTTGTGGTTAGTGAAGAGAAACAGGCAGAAGGCATCCAGAATTTCACGGATACAGCAACTGTTTTTGTCATGGCAGTTTAGAGACAGAAAAAAGAGCTTAGTGAGCTATCAAGGGCTGAGTGATTTCTATACTGTTGTTGGGATGAGATTGATAAATTATCTGAAAATGGTCTTAGGAGCAAAACTATTTTGGCTGGACTAGAGGTTCTTCCCTCATTCTTTATGTTCTGTGAAGTTATAGAGTTTCCAGGTCCATTATCTGTTCGTTATATGGAGATTTATTTACTTTCAGCAACCAAGTTGATCTTGTTTGTTTCGGCAAGTGCTTGCTTTAGATGGTATCTGAAAGGGGTAGGGAGGAAAAACACTGCTTTTTGAAATAAACACTGTTTTCTGACCATTAGTAGCCTTCATTATCCACTTCTCATTCCGAAGACTTCCCTGGCTTTTTGTCATCCCTAATCCAAAGCTTTGTTAATACACCACCGTGGAAATGAAAGTTTCATACACATTGACATAATTAATGAAGAGGCAGGCAGCATGCTCACCAATTAACACCACAGGGAAAAGTAAAATTGGCTTCCTTTTTGTGTGTTGTGCCAAAGTTAAGAACTGTAACACACAGCAAATAAATAGAGATCCTTTTAATGAGCTGCAAGATAGAGCTGAATAACTCTGAGAGGATGTTGGATAAACATTGCCAGCTAAGGGTAGCTGATGAGCTTAGTTAATTTTTTTTCGTAGGGGGGGGCGCTGTCAAAGAATAGAAAAATTACTTGTTAATAAATTATTTTTCTTTTCAATGTAACTATTAGGCACATTGAAGAATATAACAAGCACTTCAGAACAAATATGGAAAAAAAAAAAAGAGAAATGGTTTGCAACCAACAAGTTTGTCAGAATTCATTTTCTCAAGTGATTATTTTTATACTTACTATTTACTCATAATGAAAACTTGACTAATTGTTCTCTGACTCAGGTTCTGAATAGCCCAACCATCTGGCAACATGAGACATCACTCAGCCTTGATTTTTTCCAACTGTCCCAGAAGTCCTAATATTAAAAATAATAGGGAAGAAAACAGATGAAGTTATTCTGTGTTTTATGTGAAGCATTCTGTTTATCTTGAGACATAAGTACAGAAGCTTCAGAGCAGTTCGGGTAAAAACTCTATTCCAAAAATATTTTCTTTAAAGAGAATTGTCTTAAAAACCTTTCTAGTAAAGTGGAAAGTTTTCAAAACAAATCTTTAGTGGCCTTTTCTTGGGGGAAATATTGTGGATTCTGATTTCAAGCCTGCATCACTTAGCTAGGAAGTCCTTGGTCATGTATATATGTAATAACAGAAATATAACCTTGACTATTCAATGACAGCAGTTAATTTAATGTCTTTTGTAACTAAATGAAAAACCTCCTTCATTTTCTGTCCATTCTAAACAATCTGAATTTTGACCATTATCAGTTCATGCCATTTTCTTTTATCCCAAGTATTATATTTAGTCATACATAACTTATCACTACATGATGCACACAAAGAAATCACCAGAAACTGTGAAGAAAATACATTTGATGGTTAACATTGAATGTATTTATTTAATATTGTCGTAAGGCACTTTGATGTTTTAAATAAATCTTAACATATGTCAAAAATGTAATTAGGCAAATCAAGATAATACCAGAAGAGCCCAGTAACTGTACAACTGGAAATATCAATAGGCAAACGCAACTAGAGACAAATTACTTTGATTGTGATGAAGACCCTCTGCTGTATGTTGAGAAACATGTATTGCTGACTGGTTAGTTAACCACTATTTCCAAAAGGAAGATTTAAGTATATAATTATTAAAATGTCAGAATATCATAAGACTCAAAAATGTTGAATTTTTTGAATTTATTTGTTCAAAAAATAAAAATGATAATAGAAAAATGTTACCCCACTACCCGCCCTCCCACTCTGTAGAGATTTGTCCCTAAATCTTGAGCCTTCAGGTGCTGGAAGACTGAATTTTTACTACCTAATTACTAGCCTAGTAATTAAGATACATCTCTGTTTTTTTTTTTTCTTGCATTCATTTTTATTTATATATAATTTCCTTATTAAGCAGTCAGTCTTATCTGAAACTTACAACCAACTTTTTTTATTTCCCATTGCTCACACTTTTAGTACTTCAGCTCTGCATCTCTTACTCTGTTTTCATCTTTACCCTCCTATCTCTATATACCTATCTCTGATCATTCTTTTATAGAGATAGGTACACCTATCTCTAATCATTCTTGTTTATTCTCCTTAAATATCTATTGCGTTGTCTAATCTTTTCCTATCCTAGTTTTCATCTTAATCTCCCATGAATTAGTCAAATGTCCCTCTTCTGCCCTCTAGATTTTAGTTACTTTTTTTCTTTTTCTCCCCTCTAACAGTTGTCCTCATGCTTATGTCCTTCAGAACATTTCAGTGCACTCTGTTCTGTCCTTTCTGATGGGCCAAGTCTCTCTGTTGTGATGTCTGAGACTTGCTGGCTGTTCTCAGCTGATCTGATGGCTGTCAGCTTCCCTCCTTAGCCAGCTGGCTGTGGCTCTGCCTCAGCTCTGGCTGTTGCTATCACTAGCAGACCACTCTCTGTTTCCCAGGTGTCTGAATATTCCGATTCTTTTCTTTTGACACAATGTACTTTCCTTCTGCCACTCTGTGCATGTGTGGTGGCCCTACTGCCTTAGACTTCTGCCCGGTAGAATAACTTCTAGAAGGTCTATAAACCACAACAGCAGCCATTTGACTCCCAGCAGACGCGTATGGAGTATGAGACTGAGAGGGAAATGACAAAAGCCTGCATGGAATTAGAAGAGAAGAATACTTTATTGGCTTGTTTTTGTGAGAATTCTATGTATAATTAATTCTGTCTCTGACTTTAGAAAACCATTTGCTCTCTTTAATGCCTCATTTTTCCATATTTGGACAGAATATTATTTAAATAACGTTTAGTTTAATTTGTTAGTCTCTAGGTTGTATGAAGTTTGTTGAAACTTGTTGAGGATAAAATATAATTAATAACCCATAACTTCTCACTAAAGCTTAAAATACGATGAACATCTTAAAGTCTGATGATGATTTCTGTGATAGAAAACTTGAATGTTGTGCAGATTTTAAATGCTTAAATCCTTGGTTTAGGCATGTCTAGCAGGTGTATTTTTGGCCACTGTATGTCCAGTAGGTAGATACAGAGAACATCCTGAGACAGAAGACAACAGGAAGAACAAGAAGTATGAGCCAGCTTCGACTGGATGAGCGCTTAAATAGCCTAGGATTCTGCAGCTTCGGCTAATGACAGCTAAGTGAAAAGACAAGTCCATACAATCAGGAATGCTTTGGAGAAGAGGGAATATTTTCGCTGTACGGAAGTTAGCACTAGTGATGCTATCTGTCAAATTAGCAAACTAAACATTCTCTTTTTCACATGGAGAGTGATTGCAGGCCTCACGGCTCAGTCAGGTTTGTACAGGATGGACCAAGCGGTGGCTGCTGCATGCCGTAATCTGCGTCCAAGCTCTAGCTCAGGAGGCTCAGAAACCGCTGACTGCAGGAAGGTAGGAGTGCCTTCTGAGGGCAAATGCTGTGCTTCACATAGCATTTCTTACATTCTTTCCCTAAGTGTTTGCTACTGCTCACAGAATTCTAGACTACATGAGCCTTTCCTCCTAGGCAGTACGGCGGCTCTTATGTTTTAAAGATATGTATGAAATAGATGTTGTTGGAATGAAATTGTCATGAGCAAAGTTCAGGAACCAATGAAAGAACACTTTCATGTAGTTTACATTGTATGCCATGAATTTCCACAAAAAATTATGAGGAACTTACGGTGGACCAGTTAGAGATTATTAATTACCTAGTTTTGTACATATAAGCAATATATATGCCAGCTCCAATCACTACTGAATCCATCAGCTTAGAGGGTTTTCCTGTTCATTTCTACAGAACTGTTAGTGTATGTGACAGGCCATGGTTCTGTCAGAACGAATTGTCCCCCTTGAAAAGCTGGCAGCACAGGGAAGTGACAACTTAATGGAAGTTAAAGCACTCTAATGGCAGTGCCTGGTGAAAGCCCGGGAAAGTCATCCACAGCATTTGCCCTGGCTTTTGAAATTGTCTCTTTGCATTTCTGGTAGTGTGCAAGATATTGGAGCTTTACTGGAGTCACATTTACAGGCATTATTAAATGAAATACGATTCACTAAAACATTTGTTTGTTGATAGATGTTGTTCCACCAGGGTCAGCCTGTGTTACACTGTGATCATATTGCTTGTGCTCAGGAGTGCTACAGGGTTGTTCATGTTAAGATCCTTTATTTTAGGTGCCACATAATACCATTTTGAATTCATAAAATGAATAGAAATGTAAACATTTTATCTAAATGTTCATAGGAATGCGTAAATATTTTTATTTAGATAGGAATGCAGTTTGTGTTTAATGGAATGGATAAAAACAATCCAGTTTATTTAAGCATACTTGTTTGCTGGTGAGCAATATATAGATTATTTCTAATGCCTGTTGACCCAATAGATAAAATTGTTGTCCCATGATTAATTTACGTTGGTCAATCTGTTTTTAAATGGCATAGGTATGTGCTAAAATCTGTATTTGTCAATAGATACAAAGCCAGTCATTTACATACATTGCTGATGCAAACTGTATTATAAATACTCAGTAAGTACATTTGAACATTTTAATTATATTTTATTATTCTAATGATGTTGAACAGTGGATATTCCACTTAGACTGTTGCCTAAATATGAAAATAATTGCCTTCTTTCTGGTGTCTTTTTTTTTTTTTTTTTTGAGAAGACCAGAGTAACAATGTAGAGTGGTATTTCTTCATCTTTTAATACAGTAACATGTGCGTTTTTATAGGTTGCAGCTAGCAAGGTAATTTTTTTAATTATTATTTTTCTAACAGAAAGTGATGCATATTAATATCAATACTAAGTATTAGTAAACTTAATCAGTTCCATGTTTTTGGCTCCTTAGAGTCAACTCTCAGGCCCACCGGCCTCTCTCCCTTTTCCATGGCTGTATTCCTCAAATGGACTTTTCTTTTTGGCAATTCTTTGTCTCCTTCTCTTGCAGGTTCTTTGTTTTTTTGCCTTTTCTCCTCCAGTAACACACAGTAACAAAATGGTTCCAGCAGAACCCCTTTGCTTACCATTGTCTTTGGTAGTGATGGCTGCCCAAGTTTGGGTTCTGCGCACTAGAGCTGTCTAGTTCCAATAAGGAGTTTTGATATTTTTAAGAATGTTCTTGAGTTAAATGTGAAACTACTTTATAGTAACTATAGTCTAGATGCCTTTTAGTAACTGGTATTAATGTATTTTTGCTGTGAAGCAGTTTTTAAAATGGCTCATTCTTGTTTATATATTTTCACAGTGTGAGTGCCTCGAAGTATACTGTCAAGTAGAGTAGCTACACATCTGTTGTACACTCAGTGACTAGTGCCAGGTTTTTGTAATGTGTAATACTTTTCAGTTGCTTAACAGAAACATTCTGTATTAGAAAATTTTCCCTTCACAGACAGGATAATAAGAGCTCACACAATCTTTGCCTCACTTAAATTGGAATTTTCAAGCATGTTGTACTTTGTAGTGCAGCTATCTGATGCCAGTTCATGCATATTTAATTTTTAATGGTGACCACAGGATCTGTGTAATGCATGGTTTGCAACAGTTTTGCATTTATTGTTTTCAGACATTAAAGGCCATCCTCATGGTGATGATCCAAAGTTAAAAGGATTTTCTTAGGAAAAAAAATCCAGTAGAAGTCTCTTACACAGCCGTTAAAGAAATTCTTTGATTTAGGCGAACAATGATCAGCTCTTAACACATCAGGTGCACCAGCAGTACTACATGGCCACCTCTGAGGTGGTGGCATGGCATCACCACCCCCACTACATCTTCCCCACAAATGGAAGTTACTTTTAGGTTTCAGTTGAAAAAGTGCATATCTCATCTGACATAATTTCCTCATCGTGACATACTTTCTTCTTTGGAGAAAAAAATTGTAAAGAGAAAGGAAAGAGCAAAGGAAGAGAAACTTGTCTATTTCAGCACATCATTTGACACAGAACATGACCACCGTTCACTGGACCCCAAAACAAAGCTGATGACCATGTTGTGAGCTCACTAACTAGCATTTGCAGTGGGTTTGTTGCACTCACGATGGTAGTAGGTCACCTTATGGAAGTAAGAGGTGGTCTATTAAATAATTACCAAGTAGTGTTAGAGATGCTGTTTTTTCTAGAGGTTTTGGAGATGAGTAATTTCATAACATGGGAGACATTTTGACCACTTCTTTTACTTGGAAAAGAACAACTTCATAGTACTGCATCTTATTATACTGTTATTGATAAATTATTGAGCAAAAATTAAGGCAAATGTGTAATGTAACATACATATTCCCTAACTTGTGAGAATTTTAGTTCACCTTCTTTGGGAAAAATATGGACTCTGGAGTGGTATTAATTCTAGTTGTGACTTGGACAAAAGTGAAATGTTTGCAATAAGGATTTAGTTTGTCTCTGGGCTACTTTTTAGATGTTGTGAATGAAAAAGGCAAGAGGAAATACAGTTGTAGTCACACTAAAATATTTTTTTCATGAAATTATTTTCATGATTAGCTTCTTCACTTATTTCTGGTGTTGTTAATTGAAAGTAACTAGATGTAGTTCAGCGTGTAGAAATGCAAGGCATAAATGCTTAAGCTAGAAAATTCTAAAAGAAGTTTAGTGTGTTATACAGCTTGTTCCTTGACTCAAATTCTGAAAGATAGGGAAAACATTTTAAACATCTCTGTAACAGTCCATAAGAATTGCTGTAAAAATTGCAAAGGTGGTGTGGTATTAACTCAGGAGAACTGTTTGGACAGGAACCTGCCAGTGTCAATAATATGCCTCATTTTGTTTACATGAAACAAATTTGGAATTTACACAGAAAGCTAATGGAGTCTCTGGTGTCTTGCAGATTTCCTTGGCTTTATCTCCTATGTATAATTAATGCAAGTGAGTGAATGAGCGCTTTTCTGTAGGAGCCAATAGGCAAGTTTGTTTGGAAAATGAATGAACTGCTGAGATTAATTGCAAGGCTACCCTCCTGAAAATCCTGTTGAGGAACTCGGAAGGAAATGCCATTCCTTTTATATCCAAAAGTTGTTCATAATCTAAATAACATTCGATATCAGGTTGGACTGAAAATAATGTTCATTATCATTGTACTAGTCCTAACAATTGGAAGCTATTAATTACTGTAACAGAATAATTCACATGAATATTGATCTTAATCTGCTCAGCTAGCTTGTTAGCATTCTGCATAATAATGGGCAATTCCAATAATAATTAGAAAAATGTACTTTCTAAAGTGTACAGTGGTTCACTAGACAGCAGGAAGATTTAAATGAATATTTTGTATGAACTGGATTTTGACGAAAATATTCAGTAACATGTTACAGTTAAGTACTTTTGCTTTGCAATTTTCTAATCATTTTAGAGATTATATCTCATTTGACTCTATTTTATAATTTATATTTATTTTAGCAAAGTTCTCTGTCAGTAGTTTAAAATTAATTTCCTGAAAGGAAGGAATAACAAGTGCATCTACATATATAGTTTTAGAAATATTTTGAATCTATTGGATAATTCAGTCTGCATACCTCTGTTATTTTGACTGCTGTTACTGTAACATCTGACAATATTGATGTAAAGTGTGAAGAAAGTCCTATGAATGGAAAAAAGGAACAGAAGTGCAAGAAGGAAAATTCTGAGTATTCAAAGGAAAGAAGAACTTGTCAGCATATGCTGTGTTCAAATTCAGATAGCCGTTTTCTCTTTGCCATTTTAGCACAAAATCAATGGGGAATGCATAATTTTTTAGATACGTCTGAGATTGAACAGCAAATGGTCACCAATAGGATTCTCAGCTGCCACACAGTCTGGCATAGCTCCTTTCTGCTCCACAGCTCCCAGTTGTGTTCAGCCCATTGGTGATGTGATGCTACTTTTGGACTCCTTCCCCATCTGTTTTAGTAATTACTGTCATGTAAACTGATATTTCTAAGCTAGAAACTATGTTGTTGTGCACTTGCCCATTGGATTTATCTTTTGCGATATACTAAAACAGTTTATTGACTTGTTACTTTAGTATGTACATTTTCCATCAGAATTTTCTGCAATATATATATAGAGAGAATGATAATATGATTTTTTTTTGAATATGAAAGGAGGGTTTATGATAGAATATAATCAAATTTTGAAAATGCTCCTTTTTGTCATTGTCAGTAGTGGCACTTTCAGAGGTTTAGTTCTTTATTTAAGGTCACAAAATAAATCAGTGTCCTTGAATAAAGTATTTGTATTAGTACGTTTTGGCAGATTTTTTTAGGTGTAAAATACACAAAGAAGCAGTTTGCCTTATCCAAATTATCCATTAGCACAAGACTATCCTAAATTACATCATTCCTTATGTCAGCTAGAGTACAAAGATTTCAGAAGAATGGGGAAGAGCATAATTCTTACAGAAATTAAATAGAATCAAAGGTGAGTTACAAGAACTGTGGCATCCAGGAACATCTTATCATCAGCTTGACCCATTAACAAACCCAGAGGCAACTGCAAAGAAGCCAGCACAAATGTCAGTGGAGTATGCCAAAGAGCCAGATGCCATCAGTGGAAAATAACTTCCCCAGCTTGGCATCTGTGCCTTCTGTCTGACTTTCAAAGAAGAGGAAAAGTTGGGCAAGCGTGAATGTTTTGGGGTACATGTAGAACATGTTTTCCTCTCTTCATAGCAATTTTCTGGGTTAATTTAAGCATATTAATACAAATTTGGAAAGGACATAGGCATTTTTGTACACATAAATGCATATATATGCACATTTAAAAATGTATTATGTTTTTACATCTGTGCGTTTGGACAGAATGGAACAAAAAAGGGGGGAGACCAGGGAAGAAGGCAAAAGAAGACAAAGCAAAGTAAAACCAGAGCAACACATAATAGAATTAGGAAAATAAACACTTACCTTTCATTCATTCTAGTGTTTGCTTATTTTAGCATTTTCAATCATGAAAGTTTAATAATTTCTCTAACTTCTCCTGAGTGAGATCTCCTATGTAAGTCAAACAGGTTATTGGTGTGTTCTGTTTGCAATGATATTCCTTGAAGCAGGTTCAAAGAAGTAAGATTTGGCAAATATCGTTTTTACAATTTAAACTGAATTCTTCTATGTCCTTATGTCCTTATATCTGCATCCAAATATTTATTGTTTTATAGCATTAAAAAAAAAAATCTAGGAATATTTTCTGTCTATGTTGCAAGTGGTCAGACTTTTTTAGTAGTTTGACCATTCTACACTATTAGGAAAAGTGTTTGCAATAAGTTGTGTGGCTTCTAGTGATGGTGGGGCCACTGGAAACTATATACTATAACCATTAAAGATAGTCTTTGAGTTAGCAAATGCGTACAAAAGGTGTGTCATCATACTTAAATGGCTGTGTGTACTGATTAGGTGAGGGGGATAAGCACTGTGACTTGGGATAATTTTCATCTCTTCTGTTTTCAAGGCTATTTTCTGTGAAAACCTTTGTGGAAAATAGAGATCCTGTGAATAGTCAAAATCCCTTTTTTTTTTTTTCTTTTTTTTTTTTTTTTAAAGTGAAATTACAACAGTAGTAAATGTGAAATAAGGGTGCTAATTAATTCAGGGAAATGCACTATTTAAAGACATACTGATCAGAAAGAGGCAATTTAAAGTGAACTGTAGAGTTAAAATGTTACTTTCCAAGGCTTAAACAATCTCACAGAAGATTGCTTTTATGATTCAGCTGTCAAACATGGTTGGAAAAAAAAAACAATTCAAGGCAGACAATATAAGGTTTTGGATGAACACTTGGACAATACGCTACCGATTGACAGAGCAAGCCTTCTTTGTGTGTGGCAGTGCTGGATTCTGCAATGAAACACAGTTGGTAGGAGTAAGTTGAAAAGGCTTCAAAAGCTATCTATCTGGGAGATGAAACATTTTTCCCCCCACTTTAATTTTCAGTAACTTAAGTCTTTCATTACATACTTTCAGTACATACTAATTCTATAAAAAATTATGTCATAGCTTCAGGACTTAGGAAAAAGAGCAAAGTTGTCCTTAGAGTCAGCCTGGGCAAAAGAGATTATTTTTTTCTGAGTTCTTACTTGAAACTTTTGGTTCCCTTTTTTTTTTTTTTTTTTTTTTTTTTTAAGTTTCAGTAATAACTGCTAAGAACAAGAACCAACAAAATGTAATCATCTATACCATTTATGTTGTAGCAATAACTGAGTTTTAAAACTTTTAATAAATGTTGACAGGATAATAGAATTAGCACTGTGCAATTTAAGGTTGTTCTATTATAAGATATCCACGTGTGTAGATCTTTATAGTTCTTTAGGAGCTGAATCTTCAACTGCGTTATCCTAGAATAAAGTCTGTATCATCAGGATTTGAAATTCCAGGTGTGTCATCACTGAAATATTTTAGTTCCTTTGCTTGTTCTTCTCCTTATTATAGTGAGATTTTTTTTTGTGAGTTTTTTTTTTTCCACTTCACCTTAAGTGCTTTACAGACCTTGCCACATAAGCCCATAAACCCAATTCACCTTTTTTTTTTTTTTTTCTTGAAGCTTTCATATATATTTTAATGAAGTTTTAAAAATTATCAGGTGCTGATTCAGGAGAAGCTGTAATTCAGTTTGTAAAGATTTCGTAGTGGTATGCCGCAGAGACTTTATTAATTTGATATGTGTTTAGTAATAGAAAAAAGGTAATTACACTCAGGAAAAGATTCAGAGTTTTAATATTATGGAATCACAGAATGGTTGCAGTTGGGGGAGACCTCTGGAGGCCGACTGTTCAACCCCCCCACACATGGAAGGGTCAGCTACATCAGGCAGCGGGAACACAGGGACCATACCCAGTCAGATTTGGGTAGCTCCAAAGACAGAGCTGCTGCAATCCCTTACTCTTCCTTCTGGACATTGGCTTGCCCATCTGTCTGCCACGGAGGAGCTCAGGAGTGGAGCCAGAATGCTAGATGTGGCCTCACCAGTGCTGAGCAGAGGGGAAGGATCACCTCCCTCGGTCTGCTCACCTCTTTCTTCCTAACACAGACCAGGATGCCGGACACCTTCTTTGCTGCAAGGGCAGGTTGCTGGCTTGTGTTCAGCTTGCCCTCCAGGACCCCTGTGTCCTTTGTGTAAAGCTGCTGTCCAGCCAGTTGTTCTCCAGCCTGCACTGTGCATGGGGATATGGCTCCCCAGGTGCAGGACTTGGCATTACTTAGTGTGCTGTTTTCACCATCTTTGTTACCAGGCTTCAGCACTTCACTTGCATTTTTAGTGGGAGTGTAAGTTTTTGTGTTGCTTTGAGTAATGGACAAGGTCTGATTATCAGGTTTTCTTGTTCCAGCTCCTTGAACTGTAATTGTGTGTATGATAATTCTCCTGGGTATTCTGCAGTTTGCAGCTCACAGAACAAATTATTCAAACAGCTTATTACTGTTGTATAATTAAATATTTTTTTATGCTACATTACAAAAATGTTTTAAATGCAGGTATTTTTATGATTACCAACTTTTGGTTAAATGCAGGTTATTTCTAACACCTTTCTGTCTTTGTAAGGTTGAAAATTTTATATACCTGGAAGCCAAATTTCAGACAGGAGTATATTTCTTAAATTTCTTCATCAGTGCATTCTCTTATTGTGTATTCTTGCTGTAGAGTCGCACACTGCAAAATTTTTACATATCTGTTGAGACATATATTTATGTCCTTTATTAATTTACCTCATGGATATGGTGAAGTCTTTTAGTGTATTCTTTATTAAGATGTTGTATGCCTGATTGTTTTCAAATAGAAGTAGGTATCTTTATAATTAAATTTTCCATTTTTCATTTTTGAAGAGGTGTGGATGAGATGATTCAGAGTAGTCCTGATTTCCAGCAGGATCACACTTCATTTGAATAGAACAAAGAGACTGAGAATCTTCCCACCTAGGAATATTTTTGGAACAAAAGGACACAATTGCAGCCATCTCGTTAGCACTGCTGGTTCCCACAAACCATCACAAGGTCTCTGAGTTCATGGTGTGGGCCAGCGGATCCCCTTTCACTGTTCTCTTCAGCTTTCAGCTCTAGGCAAAAGTCTATCCTGGAGAGTCATAGAACTGGTGAGACCAGAGTGGCAGATGGTTTGGACTGTCTGGCTGTGTCAAGGCACAGTGCAGTCATGGATACAGTGAACTTTGGGTTAATTTAGCTTAGGCTCGAAACGAACTGTCCTCCATGACCACTAACTTACATCAAGATGTACATACTGCTTCTTTAGCTGCTGCCTCTTGTATGAGCTACATCAATCCCCACTTCTTTGAAACTTTTTATATAATATATAAATTCCTGAAAGCTTGATGCAAGTTTTGAATTCTCATATGTATTGATGTTTTACATTATTGATGTTGAATTCCACGTGTGTTGATGAAATGTTTTTTGTTCATTTTGTTTTCCATTCCTCTCTTATCTGAGATATTTTATATGTCAAGATGTTTTCATTACCGGCTACTTGGAAATCCAGATGTAACTCACATGGATCAATTCTTGTCACTGATGTAGTCACATTACAGTTACAGCTATTAAAGGTGAGCTTTTAGAAAAATTCCGGGATCTCAATGCCCTGAATTTCAGTGACAGCCTGTTGCCTTATTCTTCTTTAAAAACCTTTTCATATTTAGATTTTAATTATACATGTAAATGAGTTGGAGGAAGGATGAACCCAGCAGAGGCAAAGCTTCTGAGTCACAGAACAAGTATAGAAGTACTTTAAACTAGGGAAAATGTTAGTGATCTTTTTTTTGGAATTTGCAGTGCTCTATTTCTGTGGCTGTAGGTTGAAAACAGATTGGATGTCAGACTGATTGTCAGCATTTGTGTTAGTGGTTTTATACGTGGGTGGTTTCTCAAGTAAAGAATTTTGCATTTACTGTAAAAGCTAGTAAGGTAACTTTCCTATAGATAGCAAAGTATTAAAATATGTAAGGTGTAATTAATTCACAACAAGAATGTGAAGATGGATCTTTTTGTTTCAAAGCAAACAGATTACTGAGACACAGTTCACTATGAGAATATTAAGAATTGAATCAACAAACTGAAAATGCAGTATTTGATGTGTGCTGAAGTGACTTGACACGAAAAGTTTTAAGTAGCTTCAAACTTTGTTTCTTTCTGTTGGTTCTATCACAGTAAAGACTAATTTCTAGGTGCTTGAACACAACTCTACTGAATCAATATATGTGCATTTTTACACTATAACAGTGGTGTCTTACCTTGGTTGATTATTAAATTTATCTTATTGATTCACCCTATTGTAACTCTTGGGCATATTACTCAAAAAAATGAGTTGTCTCACTAGAACATTTTAAGCACACAATTTACCACCTTACAAAAAGTAGAATTGAAATGGCTCTTTTCTGTCAGAAAATTAAGACTTCTGAGCAGTTCTGTAAATGCTGGGAAGACGAATACAGTTCTGTGCTTTCAGTGCTCAAAACCGTATGGCACAGGTCTCCAGGGCTGCATTATTCCCTCCATACTTACTGCCCCTTTCTTACCCATCTGAAGCTTTCTCCCCATAAGCAGAACAACTTCATAAATGTCAGTGCAGTTTTGCAGATAGATGTTGTTTACTCAGATACTTTTTTTTTTGGTTTTTTTTTTGCCTAATTCATCTAAGCAGAAAAGAAAATCAAATCATGGTTAATTGTGTGTTTATACTATATTAACAAATGTGCCTATAAACTAAAAGTTGGTTTCATTAAATACCTGTACAGATCTCTGTACAGATCTGCATAGTAGGAAGGAAGACCTGAGTTGGAGTTGTTTAATCTGGAGTTGTGACATTTTGAATTCTTGATATGTTTGGCTGCTCTGGAGCAACTTAAAAAAAAAAAAAAAATGTTAATATGAAAGAAAGATTAGAATGATAGAGCAACAAATTGGAGCAAATGGAAAATTTCAGTATGAAAAGTGTTTGTGGTTTGGCAGATATGGTAATGATGTTTAAGAGAAGCATTTTAGTATTAATATTGGAGGAAAAAAAAAGATAAAAGCACACAAGAAACATAGAAAGAGAGGCAATGTTTTTATTAAGGAAAGAGAAGTATGGTATAGCCTGTGTTTTAACAGAGAAAAGAACAAATTTTGGTGATGATAGAAGAAAGTACTCTAAGTTTTATAATTTATCTGGAAAACAAGGAAGTATGTTCGTGTACATGTTTATTTGTATGGTGAATATTTATGTATTTATACAGGAAGAGCACTGAAAAAAATAATGAAAGGCAATTTATGTCTGATTGTGGGAAATAATTTCCTTCTTGCTGTTGACTATTGCATAGCACAGTTAATTCAGACAAGCATTAAAGTGTGTAAAGATATTTTTGTCTAAATAGAATGAAATGGAGTTTTAGAATTACAGTTCTTGTTTTTGTTTAGTTTGGTGATTCTGTGAGGGTAAGTTTTCTCTGGTATATCCTCTTTGGCATGGGTTCAGATCGCTCATCAGTTAATATATAATAAAACAAATGTGCCACACAATATAAAGCTAAAATGACAAAACTACATTTGAAATTGAGGGAAATACAGAGACAGGGGAAGATGTGAACTAATAAATCCTGCGTGAAAGCATGCAGCTACTTGATTTTACTTCTGTAAAGCTTTTGTTTTGCCATGAAAGACCTAAAATATATAGTGCATTTGTATGACTGGAATATAAATAATTTGATGACAGCATCATTCTAAAGTTCATGCATGTGTTTAAATTGATTTAGTGTTCTCCTATAGCTCTCAATTTTATCCAGATGCCTTATTCAGTCACACCAAGAGCACGTTACTGAATATTTTATTTATCATTTTATGTCTTAATTGACTTGCAAGTTAGAACTGCACTATATTTAGAT
>VXAV01005192.1:341304-363030 GCA_013399715.1 Alectura lathami
AAAAAAAGGAAAGCATGACATACTCCTGTCAGAACAGAACAGTAGACTGCTTAAGGCAGAGAGTAAGAATGAAAAAAGGAGAAAGGGCATAAAGTGGTGGTTTTTTGTTTTTGTTTTTTTTTCCCCTTTTTCTTGTGATAAAGTAGTTTGTGCTTTTCTGTATCTGGGCTGCTCTAGTAGATCAGTCCTGATAAACTGCAAAAGCATGGATGTTTCCTAAGCTAAAAGCAATCCCTGTATTGTAAGTTAGTGCATTTATTGTTTCAGTATCAATTGCTGAGTTTTAAATATATAATTTTTGTTGCACGGACTGCTCTTGAAAAAGGAAAAGAAACGAATTCTGCTGGAAAAATTTCGGGTTTGCATGAAGAAAACTTAGTGGATCTAAATCAGTCTCTGAAGCTTGTGTGGGTGCAGGTACGTGTGCGCACATGTAAAATAGAATATATTTTTTAAATACAGCGCCTGAGTTGCAGTGGCATGTTTTGTATTTGTTTCCAGTTAAGCGGGGGCTTTTATTTATTTCTAGAGGTAGTTTTCAAAATCAAAGCAGTTACACAGTTTTGAAAAAGGCTTGTATTTTATGTGGGTTATTTATATATTGCTGTTAATTTTAAAATCCTGGTATAAGATGTGCTTTGTGGGAGTTAGATCTGCTATAAGATGTAATTTTAACATCTTCTGCAGAGTGTTTTTGAAAGGAACTTCTTCAAAACCTCAGGTGTTGCTTTGAGGTTTGACCTTCTTTCCTGTAGAATTAATATTTCATTCATTTGTCAAATTCTAATTAAAAATAGTTGTATTTTCTGTTGTACTGGTGTTGTATGAAGGAGGGCAGAAAAGGGACTTGTAATATAGGACTTCAAGGACAAGTTGTAATATAAATTATTTGATTTGCAGGTCACATCCTACTTTATTACATAAAGACTAACTAGATCTACTAATGAATAATTATTACTCCATAAAATAAAGGGGGAAAAAAAAAGCCTGCAAGAGTAGAATACTAATTTGAGGTACCGCTCTTAAAGTAAAAAGTAAACATTAAATTCTGAAAGTTGCAAATGTAATTTTTCCATGTAACCTGATAGGGCAGTCCTTTATAATAGATTGACTGGTTGTCAAAATAAATTTGTGATTTTAGATGAGATGGGTTTTAGACCAATTTAAAGATACAGTCTTTACCCACGCCTGCTGCCCTCCCCTCCCCCTCAGTAGGAGACAGCGTGCCACAGCATTTTTTGTTCATTCCCAGTGTTTCTGCTGCAGTGGTTACACTGATAGTTCAGTTTCTCTGTGATGCTTTTATAGGTTACTCTAGGAATCTAGCTGGTAAATGACATGTAGATGTCAAATTAATTTGTATTTAAAAATAAGCTCATTACTGATTGTGCTGTGTATTTGTTGGAATCCTCTTGACTAGCCAAGATTCTCATCCTTTCCCATTTTGTGCTTCACACTTTTGTTCTTGGAAGGGGAAAACCCTTTTTATGTCAGGTGCGGGTCCTGGGAGAAAAAACGTGTGAGTGTGTGTGCGTGCGTGTGGAATCCTAACAGGCGTTCGGTCCCAGCTGGGCAGTGACATTAATTGCCAGATCTCATGGCTGCCTGTGATGCAGCGTGTTCCCTTTCTCTCCTTCCCTATCCTCTCCAGGGATTTTTAAAATGCAGTATTTGAATTTTGGTGAGTGGTAAAGACCCTGCCCTAGGACCCATTTGACAAATGAGAAGCTGTGCAGCATCAGCACCAGCCGACTGAGCCTCACTGAGTCAATCTCGCTCTCTGCTAGTCAGCAGCTACTGTTGTGAGACAAGCTTCAGCTCTCTGTCATTGAGGAAGTTCCATTTGCTCATCAATAGGCTGCAGGCTGTGTCTTCTTTTTCTCCTCTCTGTTAAAAATCCGTAGTTTAATTCTACCAAGTTGCCTTAGCTGACAAATGAATGTAGGGATCTAGCGCTGGGGGAGAGAAAGGCATTGAAGAAATACTGTTTCCTTACTTAAATAATCAGAAGAAAAAAAAAAAAAACTGTAGTGACAAGATAGGGCAAACGTGCTTGCATGCAAGCCCCCTCACTTGTTCTACGTAGACTTCAGAGCAACACCATGCAGCATCCCCTTACGGGTGCAACCTGCGTGGCACTGCCGAACGTGGGCATGTGTCCCCAGCTCTCCTGTGCCTTGACTTTTATGTACTTACAGCAGGTAAGTTTGCTCAACTTTCTTTTCCTATAGTGCCTGCTTTGTCAGCATCGTTTGGGGGATTTGTAATCGGGAAGCTATTTTTTGTGTGAATAGACTGCATAAATGTCTCCCACTGTGTGGAGTGTACATTGTGCTTTCACTTAGGAATGGTGAGAGGGAGTAGAAAATGTTTTAACAGAGGTTCGAGCCTTTGCATATCTTTAATTTTCTTGTAATGTCTTTATTGACGCTGTTCATGGATATTTAACACAGTACTTTGACTGCATTTCTCATGGATACTGTAGCAGAGTTTCAGCCATAAAGGACTGCTCTTTTTTTCACTTGCAGGCATAAATTATACTTCTAATGTAAATGTGCCCGATGGCAATTTTGTTTAAGCCTTCTTTGAAGCTAGATATTGTAAGTCTGTGTTGAAACATGCTGCTGATTAAAATCAAGCTGATTTTAGTCATTACAAAAAATAAAGCTATATCTGTGCAGAATTAAAATACTTCTGTCACTGAACTATGCTAGAATAGGTTTAAAAAGATGTTTTGAAATCAGCAAAATGATACAAATTTCTACAAGAATTTAAAAAATACATTTGTTTTTTTAAATCATTTGGTATCATATTTCCTTCTATTTTTTGAAGTATTTCCACCCCTCCCCCTCCCCAAATTACTTACCAATTGTTAACATCTCTCTGTTACCCAGTTATTTATTTAATGTTATAATACCACATTATTATTTAAACTAGTATTTTGGAATCATTGTATGCTACTATAACGGCAGACTGTTAAAAATAAGTCATCTGGTATGTGTGGAGAGTCAAGATAGAAATGTGTTTTCAAGCAAAAATGGATAATCTTGTTTATTCTGTTACTTTCTGTTGAAACTTCAGCAAAAGAAATTTTTTTGCTCACTAAAAGGAATGCCTGTGAGCTCTTCCAACTTCCATTACAATAGTTTATATGCATATTGACTTATGTGAAACAGTCTCTAACTTTATTTCTGTATTTACAAACGTCTGAAAGATTTTTTACATTATTTCTTTACTATATTTTGTTTCTAAAGATTAGATAAAATAGATTTAAAGCCTTTACTTTTTCACAATCTTTGTTTTCTGTTACTGCTGAAAGAACAGAACTCAAGTATCTGGAGAGTGTAAACCCTTCTATAGCTTTTTTCTTCAGTAGTATAGTATAAACAATTTCTGACTGACTGCATGGGGTGTATACTAAAAGACTCTTGAATATGCCCTGGATTATACATATATGTGGGAGGGATGTGTCCGCAATTAAAATTTACAGAAGGTGAATATAATGTTCTGATATTTGAATAATCTTTTTGCCATAATTAAAATGTGTGTTCTCAGTACTTCTGTGTTCTGGATATATTTTTGGAAATGACATAGATCAGCTTTAATGATGCAGTGTGACTTGTGTACTTACTGCTTGTATACAAGATGTATTTTGCTGGGACTGTTCCTCTGAGTTGCCAAACAACAATTTGAATGTTGTTCGAATGTTTGATCCAGCTTTTAAAAGGAAAAAAATGTGAATTAAGGTGAGAGGTCAACATGGCCACACGAGGAGCTGATAAAAGATAACATAACGATGAGGTTAGGTGCTGTAATAATCTTCCTGTATGAGCTATTGCAGTATCATTATGCAAACAGCTCTATGGCATGGTACTGCTGTAAGGTTTAAGAAACTGTGCAACCATAATGGTTACTTTAAAATAGTGAATTCAATTCCATCCATTCCATTTGAGAGAAAGATGAGAAGTGATTGCTAATGCACTTTTACGAAGTGCTATATCTACAGGATAATTTTTAACTCTTTAAATGGATTAACTGCTACACTGAAAGTAATTTTTTTTATTAAAGTGCTGGCTTTGTAGTCTGGATAATCCTATTGTCAGTTTAGAAACATTCAGCCTGTACCAATCACAATTATATGTTAGCAATTGATCTGAATTCCTGAGGATAATTGTGCTAGGTTCAAAATTCTGTGCTTGTTGCTTCTTTTGATCACTGGTTGGCATTTACTTATTCTGGATTCCTAGAAAGTCAGATAATTATCATCTTAACTCAGATATGATTCATTATTATATGTATTTGATTAAGTATTTGCTCAGAAACTGAATGTTTATTCATTTAAATCTAACATCTTACATAGTTATGGTTTTAAATAGGTAAGGATAAAAGAACTTGTATTTTTGAAAAACATTAATAAACTTTTATCATGGCAGTCTAGTGGTTTTTATTCTATTTTTTCCTTATACCTGATCATTTTCTGTTGAATGTATAAATATACCTATACATTTTGTATGTTTGGTGAACGTGTAACTATTTCAGTGAAAGTGTTTTTCTCGCTGCCATAAAGTTGTCTATTGATCTTAACTATTGGTAACCTAAAAGCTTTGTCTGGCAACTTCATAATCAGTGATTCCCCTCTGCCTGTGGGCCCTACCACCAGCAGTATAGAGACATTCTGTGAACCTATTCGGTAGAATATTTTTTTCTCCAAAAATTACCCCTCAGATATGTCTGCGCTCTTGCACCCCAGTTAAAATGAATTCAGACATCTTTATTTCAACAGGGCTCTCTCTGTTGTTAACCTCTTTTGTCTATTTAGAAACTATGAAAAAGTCTGTTTTCTATTTTTGATTGTATCTGCAAAATTTTCTGATAGCTTGGTACGTTTAAGTTTTGTAATTGGCTATATGTCTTTTGTGGAAGGCTCTAAGAGGCATTACATTCTTATCAAGATGGGCACACCAGTCCTCCTGTCAATAAATATGTATGTAACCATGAGGAGGGCTGTCTTCTGGGGAGCTGTAGTAGCCATTTGGGAGGAAAAAAAATAATCTGTGTTGGTAGTTGCTTAACATTGGCCATTATTTATTTGCTAAACTAACACCACTTGGTCATTCTGTTTAGTATCAAAGAATAATCTCTTTTCCACAGTATGCTAACAGAAGTGCCCTATTACTTTATGCAGTGTTAGAAACTATGTGTTTGCTCTGATACCTTCCAGATTACACACATGTATAATGTTTTAAGAGCCAGATGAGAACTGATTTTTTTTTTAAGAACCGCTTGTGCAGTTCACTGAAAACATTTAAAGCTTAACTGTTCAAAATGAAGTTGAAAATAAAGTACAGAGGCCTAGTTCACATTATAGATTAACTGCCAATAAAATATTCATTTGAAAAAGCCAATAAAACCTGAAGGATGTTTCTGAGTTAGTTAAGCTATTTGAAATTGTCTGAAATAACCTAGAAGCATCTCAGTAACAGAAAGTTTAACTTCAGAAATCTAGGAGTTTTCAGACAACATTAAAACACAAATGACTGTACCAGTGGCTGCAGTGAACAGAAAGGAGGATAAAAGGGTTTGGGTTTGGACATTTTTATTTTGTCATTCCCTAAAGATAAGGACAATTGGAAGAAGTATATATGCATTTGGCTTAGAATTTTAGCAAGTGTCAATATTTAAAGACTCAGAGAAAAGGAACTCAGATTTGTGGCATACCTTATATTTTTAAATATTGTACAGTGTTAGAAGCTGCTAAATTTATCCTTTTTCTCTTCTCCTCCTTAATAAGACACGCCAGTGAAAGAATTCCTCCACTGACCTCAAGCTCATATGAAATGCTAACGCAAAGTAATTTTTGCAGCAAAACTTTGACTGCCTGTTCATTGAGATTTAGAATATATTAATGGAGGCTTAGTTCTGTGAATTTGTGTTTTCCTATGATGTATGTTTACCAGGAAATAGTGTTATATAGTTGGCATTTTCTGTATAAAATAACAGTCACCTGTGTGCTTTTTTTCTAAGCATCACATAATATTCCATGTCAATGTACAATGTGGCTGTTGTTTTTTTTAAAAATGGTAATTTTTTTTTCCATTTAATGATGATACATGTAGTTTATTTTAAATAGTGAAGTGGTTTGTACAAAGGGTAATTCCTTTTAAATGGAGCAATTGCTCATAGTGGACATTCATAGATCGAAAACAATTGAACTGAAACTTCAATATCAACCTTTTCTGTCTTTAACAAGAAAGTAGTTCACGGTACAGCTCTCATATCAATGACGTAAAATATCCACCATTAAAACAAAACCTGACAAACTCTCCATCTCTACCCCAGCTATAGCATTAGTACTTACATGGTAAATTAGTGTGATTTTATTTGGGCCTTAAGCATTGTGACTATGGAGAAAAGCTGATTTCCCCACTCAGTTACTTATGTCATGCTTCTGGATCTGATTTATAGGAATCTGAAGGACTTTTTATCACAGTCCTTCTTCATGGCTTAATTCAATGTTGATTTATTTGATAGCATTTTCAATTGATTTAGTCAATAGTGTCAATAATTGAAAAAGGATTAGAACAGATTATCTTTGTGCTGAAGTTGTATGAAGAATTAAAATGGATGAACAATTTCTGGATACAGTTGACCATTTTCATAGAGAAAAGCACATCAATTGCTGAATGCCACCTTTGCAGTTACAGTTCTGTGTGCAAGTATTTTGCATGCTGTACTTTAGTGAGCTTTCCAAGCATCAGGTATGTCAGTTGCCTGCAGTAACTGACGTTTTATGATGTCACTGTTCAAATGTATCAGGCAAATGCTGCCTTTCTTCACCTGGTCCATACTACTCTCTTAATGTGTCTCTTTTGTTAAATCAGTTAATTTGACTTAAGCTTGTTAAAATTTAAGGCATCTGTTAGCTTACAAACTGGAGTCTTTGCACAGTTTTTTTTTCTCAGTCTGCTATTTCATGGCAATTTTCATGTGAGAACATATAACCTCTGCTTATGACTGCATGAGTGAAAAGAGGTCCACGTTACTAATGCTCACTCACCATCTGTTTTTCATACAACTGGGCCTTGAATAATTGTCCAGTAGCTGATGGACTGAGGGCAGGCAATCTTTTCAGGGTTTTCTGATTCATTTAACCAGCTTCACTGCCCCAAGAGAAACATAGAGCTTGTTTATTCATATGTGTAGGGTCAAAATCTGTACTTTGTCAGATGAACAAAAGTAGTCTGTTAAAACACAAAAGCTATTATCACGCTAGAAACAACTTCACATGGATGCACTTGCACCTAAGGGGGCAGTGTGGTATTCTTAGAAAATTTCAGCGTTTGAATGAAACAGACCTCAAAAGGTGGGAGAGCAACTGTGGCATCTAGAAGGACCATTAATGCAGGAGTAGAATCATGTCCTGATGTGCTGTTTGTCTTAACTAGAGTAAATAAGACCATTTGGATTTCACCGATAATCTTTCAGGCTGGCATGTGAGACTCCTCTTCGGATTCAAGAGATCTCAGTGTTTACATATCTTTGGTCTCACAAGAGCTGTTCCGTCATTTTCCAGAGGCTAATGAGAAGTGGCTTAGAGAGCAAGTGCTGTGTTCTCATTCTGAACAAGAGCTAGTTTGGGCATTTGACTACTGCATTGTCAAACAAGGTCACTCTCCTCACAACAGCAAGAGGAAGTGCTTTAGTTAAGTACCCACCTCTTTAAATACTAGAGGACAAAAAAATATCGGCTGACTTGCTGCTTTGGAATAGAAACTGCAAAGCAATTGGGAAGGAGCTTCCACGTGGCAGAGGCAGGTGAACAGTACTGGCTTGCAATCACCGTTTTTGTAACGGGGCTCTTGGAACAGGCTGCTGGTGACTGGGCTTTTTGCTGTGTCAGCTACTCGTAAGTTGTCACTCTTTGTTCTTATTTGCTGAATATGTATGTGGTGGTTATTTTCTGGAAAAATAATGTGCTGTAGTGCTTTATACCAAGGGAAGTGACATTACTTGTCTAAATGGGGTTTTTGTCATAGCAACTAGTAGCTATTTCATTCAGTTCATTTACTTTTCTTTTGTTCTTTTTTTTTTTTTTGACCAGTAGCCATGCAATACTGGGTTATGAAGTTTCTTGGTTTTCCATGTGTAAATTTCTGAATTTGGTAAATAAATGGCACCATACTGTTAATGTTCATTCTGTTGAAAATATTTTTGACATCTTTAATAGGTAGTGTAAATGAAAGGAAATGGTAACTTGTGGCACTAGAATTTATTGCCTTTCCTTATAGGGTTATAATAGTGTTAGTGGAGAGAAGATGTCAGCACTCCCCCAGAATCCTTCAAGCTTTTCCACCTTTTAAAGGTGTATGTGCAATTGATTTATCAGTTGTAAAGTGTGATGTGTAGTACAAGGGCCCTCCAGAGGAACTTTTGTCATTCCTTTGCTGCTCATTTACCTCTGAGTTGCCCAGTGCAGTGCTATTGGCTTCTGTTATATTTTGTTTCCCTTCCTGCTCTGTCAGTGCTTTAGCCCAGTGAATTTAATTAGAGAAAATAGCATATCTAATGTTTATAGTGTCCTGACTAGCTGTAGCTGGGCCTTTGGTCTTTTGCACTATAGCAGGCTCCAGCTGTGGAGAGATCTCGCTGTGTTTTGATCCTGCTCTTTCTTTTTGTGTTGAACACACACAGAATCAAAATTAGACACTGTAGTAAGAACTAAAGCATTCAGTGAATTACTTTTTGTTCAGTGACTCTCTCCCTGCCTCCCCCCTGATGTGGAAGGAGAGCCTGTGCTACTTTACAATAGAAATACTTAAAATGTTCAGATGTCATGAATAAGAATGTAAGTGCTTTCATCTTAGACCACTTTTAAATTTAACTTTTGACCCCTTAATATTCTAAAAAATGCTGGTCTTCCTACAGGTAACACCTTGAACATGTTTCCCTTTATAATTACATGAATTTAATAATATCTCATGTTTGTATGAAGTGGGTATATGTTTATAGTCATGGAATGCCTTTCCTCACTCTCCTGTTGAATTACAGTAACATTTATTATTATTGTTCTGTAGTTTGGAAGGCTGGTTCTTTGGTTTTGCTTCTCATTGCCTCTTCTTTAATAGCTGTTTTCATTTTCACTACTGTGGCAAGTAGGAGTTCCTGAAATTACATAGTTAATTACAGGTATTGATTATGGGCATGGAACTTTCTTCTCTTCAGAAACAAGGGGTGGTAATAAGTTTTAAAATGTTTGATGTCATAATGACAACATCTTTGATAAGACAGTGTGAATTTAAAATACTTATTAGAAATCTTTCAGTAAGAATTACCAAGGGAGACGATAATAAAACTGTTGAAAGTTTTCTCAGAGACTGTGATCTTGCTAAAGCAGAAGCTAAGGAGAAAATTCAGGGATGAAAATAAGTCACTCAGCCCATATATTCCATAAGTGTCCCCTCCTTTCCTATGCTTTTTTTCTTGTCATGTATTAGTCCTCTCTGGGATGTTACATGGCTGCATAGCTCAATTAATGCTCTATGGCAGGAGGAGGAAAAAAATGTCTCTCTTGTCAGAAGCTAAGTTATTTACTTTCAAAAGCTGACAGAATAGCACTGCAGGGGCTTCATTTATTTCCGTTCAGAATGTCATTATTGTGTAATGCAGAGGGACTTCTGCATGCATTGCAGGCTTATTCTTGTAATCTTTAGTCTGCTGGATAGCAGCAGAAGTGCAAAATGGCACTGGAATGTTTCCCTGTTCTGATTTCAGCACATTTGGATTTGCAAAGCTGCATTCCAAGTGTCTTAAATATTTGCTGTTTAGATGGCAATAAACTTGTTTCTGTGTGGTGCTGATGTTTGAAATATAGGGAATCATGCTCTGGCCTAGCTGGAAGACTGATTGTATCCTCAGTTACCTTTACAATGTACCTCATTTTTCATGATGGGTAGCGTGTGGTGTGAGACTGGTTTTTCAGCATTGCTCTCTTTGTGATTTTTATTTTTTTTCTCTTCTGTGGTCTTTCAAAGAGTGACCCTGAAAGGAATATTTTAGTGCAGAATGTTTTATACATACAACTTGTTATTTCTTTTCAGTCAAATAAACATTGAACATTGGACTTTGTGGTATTGAATGTGTTTCACAGGCAAGTAATTTCAATATTCCCCTCCAAATTCAGTTTGAGTCTGCAAAAATACAGGAAATTCAGCAATTACAATTCCAAGATATTTTTTTTTTTTTTTTTTTTTTTTTTTTCCAGTTGCTGCCATCTCCTCCAGGTTTTCCACATGCACATGAAATTACCTGTTGCTTTGTGTGATTTTTGGAACACCCGAAGTAAAAGCTCTGATGTGGCTAACTTGAGGAGTTCCTTGTGCATGGGTGTTGCACTTCTTTCTGTCTGCTCTTAAATAAAAGCTCTAGTGGAAAATGACTTCATTTAGAGAGTAGTTGCCTTTTCAGGGATCGTTGATTTATTTTTTCTTTTTAAAACTAGCCACGCTTGCATTAGTTTTTTCATTTCTTTTCAGTTTAAAGCAGGAAATTAAACATTCAAAAAATTCGAACTGTGTTCATTAGTAGTAGATTTTATCTGAACACAGCCTGTCCTTAAATGAAGGAAGAAGAAGAATTCTCCTTCCAAATGGGCTAGCCTGTTTCTGTTTTCTTTTTTTCTTCCTTTCTTTGCAGACATGAAATCCAATAAATTTCTATTGCAGTTACTGGGCTTGGGTGAGAAAGGGGAGAGGAAAAGTAGAAAGCTATTGGGAAGTGTCAAACACAGAGAATGATGGAGTGCATTTCATAGCAGCCAATTCCAAGCCCCAAATCCCTGTTGTGCAGGAAGGCTTTCCAGCTCACACAGGAAATTCAGCCATTGCACAGCATAGTATTAATGATTTATACACAGTGTGCCACTGCTTTTGTTCACTGGCAGAGCCAGGTTGTGTTAATAAAGGAATTTCGGGGAAAAGAGTCCCAGCATGCTGAGTTGTTTTGCTCAATGCAGTAGATGCTGCCTTCATAAATCAAAAGAATTTAGGGCTTTACAATCTTTCAGGGCTGCTAAGGTTTTTTTGTTTGTTATTATTGTTTTTTTAATCTGATTCACCTAGGAATATTTTCATTCTTTATAGAAAAAAAAAATGAATGAACTACTGGATGAGATCTATCTCAGCTGTTTCAGGGCTGATTGCTTTGCTTCACAGTGGCATTATGCTTCCATTTGTTTTCCATTTGATATTTATGCTTTATGGTGTTGTCCATGGAAAGAGTTTAGCATGGTTTTATTGACATAAGTAGATGTAGATCACATCATATTCTGTCTTCTTTCTTAGACGTAAATAAATAAAATGTAAAGGCAAAATGCATGTTTGTAGTAAACAGAGAAATTTTGTACCTGTTATTTAAACAAAAAAAAAATGTAATAACACTCACTAAAGCATTTGTTCTACTTTAGAAATGGGATATTTTTTTAATTAGTAAAAATGCACTTAAATGCTGTTTTGCAGTAAATGTGAGTACTAATTTTTAGTTATTTTATCTGGAAACTTTCTGTTTTCTAATGAAAATGGTAGAAATGGGTACTTCATTTTGTATTTATTCACATAATGATTATTTTCAAATAGTGGATCGACATTGATATTGCTAGAGAAAATGCATATCTACATTTGACAAAAATATAGATCAAGAGGGATGCTTAAAAACAAACAACCCCTTGCCGAACTTCTGATGTGAAATAGTGTTAAACTATGTTGTCGAATACTAGAAATTAAATGCTTATATTTATGCAATCTAGTCTTTCGATTATTGTTTCACAGTAATGTATGCGGGAAAAAATATGAAAACAATTACAAGGAATGTGTATTGCAGTTAAAGGAAAACTGACTTTCCAGGAGGATCTTAAGATTTTTATATCACACAGCATGCACAGTGGTTTTAGTCTACTTGGATCATTCAGTGCCATTGATTCATGTAGCTTTTGCTTGCAGATGTGACTGCCCTGTCTTGGCTCCATTACAATAGAAAATACTGTTCTCTCGAAAGTCAGTAATATGGGAGTCAGTTTTACAAAAGTTAGATCTACCACTGAGGGGAATTCTTTGTGGTTTGTATAGTCTGAAGACAGATAAATACCTTCTTCGCATTTTCATCACTGGTTTAGATATCATGGATTAATATAGGACAGGTGCCCAGTAAATGGGGTTTATGTTTGTTAGAGTACCATTTTGGTATTTGTTTGTCCTCTAGTGTTTGGGTGCATGAGTGTTTCATTGTGTTTAATTATGTCTGTGAGGCAGGAGACAACAGTCAACATCTGCTCTATTGTTTCCTTGGTTTACAGATAGCTTTGGTGGGTTATTAAACAGTCTATGTTTCAAACAGAGCACAGAGAAACAAGCTACACCCATATTATGTAATTTTGTAAAGGTACATTATGTAATTAGTTGTCTAGTATTTGTACCATAATCCTTTTATTTTGGTTGAATAAATACTATTCTATTAAAAATATGTCATAGTCTCAGGCAGCTTTTAGCTAATAATGAATCTATAGTTTATAATATATGGGTTGATTTTTGCCATGCATTCCATAAATTTAATGTATTTTAACTTTAAGGAATAATTTTGAATTTTGAATGGCAAGATACAATTAAAAATGTGTATTAACTTTTATTTATTACTGAAGCAGCTATGGATGAACTCTTACTGATTACAGATAAAGTATGAATTAACTTGAGTTCCTTTTGTGTACAAGTTTACATTACTCCCAAAGCATCAGCTGGGGAAGTCAGTGCTCATTTGATTTGTTTTTTCTTCCAAAAATATTTCCAGGCACTAATGGTGAATGTATCCTAAAAGTTAGGCATTCTGCAACATTTATTTAAAAAAATCACCTGTTAAAAATGTTTAAGGAAGAACATGAGGTTGTAGTATTTGCATAGCTGTTCATCTGCCCTTGCGTACAGTTACAGAGCTACAGCTGTCTCCAGTTGTTTCTTACACACGTACATCTGAGGCCTTCAAAATACTGCCAATGTATTGTGGCTGGTTTAGTACACAGGTATTCCATTGAAATAATGTCATTCACTATCATTTTAACATGAACTAAACTACCCCTTAACTATACATAAAGCTCTAAATTCAAAGGAAAAAGAAGCATAATGTACATAGTTTCTCAGAAGAGTGTGCATCATTAACTCGTACAGGACTGGCATTCCAGGTTTTTGGCAAGGGCTTGTAACAGATGCTTTGTAATCTCCTCACCTATTCACATGCATCAATTGTGAAAGATGTAAACATGGGACAGGGATTTCAGTCTTTCCAATTTGGACTTGCTTATTCCATAAGCATTGGCAAATGGAAACTCAAAAACTCGTTTTGAAACTCTTTTTAAAAACAGATTTTTTTTTTGAAGGGTTATGCTGCTTGCACTGAACTTTCCAGAAACTCATTGGAGAGGGAGGGGAAAAAAAAGCAAACAGAAACCCACACTTTTTTTTTTTTTCCCTCCCCTCTTTAGTGTTTATTACTAAATGGTTCAGTAGGGCATCTCTCTAAGGAATTTCTCTTTAAACTAAGTTTGTATACAGCACAGAAACCACACAGGTGTCTTCAGCTGTGTGTGAAGGAATGAAGCACCCAGGGGCTTTGCTCTGGTGTGCAATGCTGAGATAAATTTTAATGGGAGAGAAAAACAGGGTCAGATCTTCTGCTAGGGTAGATCAGTACAGTCTGTTCACTTCCACTAAAGAAATGATCCTTAGCTTGGCTGTGAAATTAATGCATTTTATAGGTTATGTGCATTTTCTCTTACCATATTCTTATATATTTTGCTTGAAAATTGTTTTAAGAGCTTAATTGCACTACAATTATACAAGTAGTTTGTGCCAGCTATCAGTTGAATATGAGCTTTGAAACTGCTTTATGGAAACTCCAGGGGAAAGTGGTATTTCTACAGATTTATGATACAAGATGAGTTACAGCAGGTAGCATCTGATCTGTGGTAGTGGCTGATGCTGCTTGTTTGCATAGCTTGGCCAGCAATTATTCCCGTGGAGAGCAACACTATTCAGTATTTGTTTATATGATTTTAAAGAGTTAATCAGAGCTGAACAACCCAGAATAAGAATTTAGAAAGTTCAGTTCTTTTTCTAGTACCACAAATAGCCAAACAGATCAGTAGCCTCCAGCAAAGGTTAACTTTGTGTGCAGTAGTACTAGATGACGTGATACGCTTATGGAAGCAGACTCTGAAGGAGACCTATCAAAAAACAAAAAATGCAAAACCACCACAACAAAACTTTGAAAATAGTTTCTATAAGAATTCACTAGTCCCAGTTGACTCATTAACTATTCCAAAATCTGACAGTTCTTCAGAATCAGCTATGCAGAACTCGTCTTTCATTGCAGTAGCAGAGAGATGTTCTAATAATTGCATTTGCAATCAAGAAGCACCAAAGTTACAACTGTGGCAACAACACAGTATGAACTTCAGTACAGTTCCTGTTTGAGCAAGATAAGGTCTGAAGGTGAATATTACATTTCTTTTCATTTGTTACCAGTGTTCAGTAACACACCTTTCAGTGTTTAGCTTTTTTCTAAACAGTATAGTGCATTATATTTCTTCCAGTTAGGGGCAGACCACTGTTGAAAAATCTTGAGAAAAGGTAAGCTGTTCACAGTAAAAGTTTAAGAATTAATTTTTTCTTGTTTGATCCTCCTTTGCTGTACTACAGGAGAATTGGTCATATCTCAGTTCTTAAAATTAGACTGTTTGCTCTACATCATCTTTCTTGCAGCAATAAAATCTTTCTCATATCTAATAGCCTTGATATCATCTAAAATCAGCCAGTAAAAATAGAAATAATCCTCTTTTGCTTTCTTTCTTCTCGGCACAAATTTACACCAGTCCTTTGCTGATACACTCCAAGGGCATTTACAATGTTAGATTAAAACCTAAATGAAGATTATATATAGACCATCACTTATTCCTTTATAACATTGAAAACAAACAAACAAAAAAACCCTAAAAAGCAAAACATTTGATAAGTGAATGTTATCATTGGGCATTGATACATCAGTATTACGGTTTTCTGTCCTCCATTCTTTATTCTTCTGTTACTGTGATCAGTATCATGATCTCCATAGGTTTAGCTAGTCCCGAGGACATTGCTGCGAGAGAGGACATCAGAAATGGAGTATTCATATGAATTCAGTATCCCCTGTTGATTGTAGAAAATCACCTCTTTTGCAGAACAGTAATTTAGGACTGGACTGTAGAATGAATATATAGGATATTGTCTAGTGGATCTTGCGGGAGGAGAGAAAACACATGACGTGATTCTTTAAGGTGAGATTGATCTAGTATATTACCAAGAAGTTGTGTGGAAGCTTGATCGGGGGAACATCTGTCATTGACACAAAGTAGTTTGCTTGTGTGCCTGCGGAAAGTACAAGGGTAATTCCACTCGCATTGGCCTGGCCCCAGCCACAGACCCTCAGACGCAGGGCAGAAGGGATGTGACATTCCTCAGGAGAAGACAGGTGCTCATGTGGTAGGAGACCTGTTGTCTGCTTAGGCCATGTGCAGGAACTACCTGTAAGACAGACTGAGTTAAGGAGTGTTGACTGAACATGGGAAGAAGTGTCTCCTCAAACAGCTGCATTAGGAGATACCTACAAGGCTGAGCTCTCTTCAGACACAGAGCAGCAATAAAGCTGAAAAAGCATTCTTAACTTTGTGTCATCTAAATTTCATATCAAACTTCTTATCAATTGCGCCTTATTCTTTCAGCCAAATCCTGCCAGCTTCAAACACTCCTAGATCATATTTCTTGGCTAAACTTCAGTACTTAACTCTTGCTGATGTCCTGAATAGAGATGAATTATAGCTTGTACTACCTCTAATACCTTCAAGTTTTGATATTTTATTTCCAGCTAATATTAAGCTTCTCAGTTCTGAACTGCAGTTCCTTCTGACACATTTAAAGATATGTAGGGTCTTTATTTTGGGATTTGAGTTGGTTATTTCTCCAAGGCATCCTACTCACTTAGGAGATGTATCCTATACTGGTTTCTGCACTCAAACCATTGCAGTTGGCATAGAGGGGGGGGTGCTTAAATGGTGACAGGAGACATGATTTAATACCATCTCATGATTCACCATCCAGTCCTATTAATATGAACCTCACTCAGGGGGATGAGTAGCTGTTACTTGTCAGCAAACCCTCTGTATGTTAAGGGGGTGAAGTTGTACTGAAAGATCCTTATAGTGATGCTCTGCTGTTCCCAGGAGAAGCAAATGAAAAGTGTATTTTGCTGAAAAATGAATGTGATAATTGGGGTCAAGAAGAAGTCATAGCTTCCTTTGGTAGAGTAGTCAGAGTAGTCTGACTACAGCAATAAGGAGAAGTTCATTTGACCAGATTTGGCAGTAAAATTACATGGCTATCTGCCATCTCCACACAACCCAAGTCTTAGATGACAGTGACAAGTAGGTGGCTTGTCTGCAGTGTTGTAGAATACACTGTTATATTTCTGAGATCCTGTGTTATGCCTATTGATGTCAACAAAGGGACAGCCTTGAAATGATACGGAGTAAAACTGGTTGTGCGCTCACGTATTGGCAAAAATCCTGTGTGAAATGGATAATGATCTATCATGGCGTTGCTTTGGTATATCAGTAGGATTCATTAAGAGTAGATATTGATTAAAAGTCAGTCTGATCCTGATTTGCACGGAAAAACATATTTTGTTGTGGCTGGTCTGTATTTGCAAATGAGTATACCCCAAGGGAAAGATTACACTTCATATATTTTCCAAACTTCATATAGACAGAAGGATTTTCTCACCTTCTAGAAGACTCAGAGGTGACCTTATTGCTCTGCAGCTTCCTGAGGAGGGAAAGCAGGGAGGGAGGCCCTGATCCCTGGGAACCGATTATAGGACACAAGGGAACAGCAAAACACTGCACCAGGGAAGGTTCAGACAGGACATTAAGAGAAATTTCTTTACTATGAGGGCTGTCAAACACTAGAACATGCTTCCTAGAGGTGGCTGATGCCTTAAGTCTGTCAGTGTTCAAGTGACACTTGGGTAATGCCCTCAATCATGCACTTTCAGTTAGCCCAGAAGTGGACTAGTTAGCCCTGGTAGTTGGCTAGGACTAGAGATCACCCTGGACTAGGTGATCTCTGAAGATCCATTCCAAATGGACTGTGCTATTCTTTTCAAAAAATGGTAGATAAATTCAAAAGCAAAGTAGTGAATGATATCTGAAGTAGCCTGACCATGGGAAAGATTATTATCAAAGAAGCCAACAGTGAAAATACAGCTAACTTGGTACAATAACCAACTGATAGGAAGTATATGGTAGCAGCTGGTATGGAACTCCATAAGGAAATGAAAACAAGAAATGCATCAAAGAACTTTGCAACACATCATCTGTGTTGTGAGCAATTAGTAAGATATGCATTTCAAAATCAACTTTGGGTAGTTAAAGCAATACATTCTTGCAGTACTGCAGCTAACTTTTTCGGAGTGGTTCAGGAGAAGATGAGAAAAGCAGAGGAGCTTGAACAGATAGAATTGTGCAAGATGACAGAGCTGTAGGTTGGAGGAGCTGCCCTCCATGTTACTTGCATCACCATGTGTGCTGAAGCACTTATTGTAGCCTTAGAAGGTGGTTAGCATTCTGCATCATTTCCTGCATAATCTAATATTATCCCTCTTCCTAGTTCAATGGGTAGCACATGAAATAACTCAAGTTCCCAGATTCATTCTGCTTTAATTTTGATGTTTGTGTTGACGCAAAAAGACAAATCTGGTTGTGATTCAGAATCTTCCTAATTCATATGAAAATACAGATAACTCAAAAGTTACCTGTAGCTGTAGAGTGATCTTTGTGGGAGCATTCCAAGGAGATCACAAAGCAAACATGCTGTTCTTCAGTCAGTGAGATGCTATAGCAGTGGATGAATTGGTGCATGGCTCTGATGGCAAAAGATGAAGTTGGGAGTCAGTGTTGGCTTTCTGATTGAAAGAATCAGCTAGGTTCATTTTCAACTGTAGCTAGTTTTTAATTTGGTCCCAAGAGCTCATGATTTTTGAAATACAAATTTTAAGTGTGTTAATACGAAACACAAATATTCCACATACTCAGAAAGGAAGATCTCTCTGTTTAAACAATTTCTGTATTGTTTCCCTATATGCTAGTGTAAACTGCTCAATGAAATTGGCAGACTGATTGCATTGGCCATATTTGTATCAAATACTTCAAGGACAGTAGAGATTTTTGATTAGCAAATGTGATATTTTATACTTAAAAGTTGCTAAAATATCCATGTTGTGTTTTGGTTCTGCTATTGAAGTATAATAGGAGTTGGCTGGGGAACTGGCAGTTGGCATGGACAGCTCGTACATGTACTTGGAGCTTTGTTTAGAAGAATGAAATAACGTCAGCAGCTGATGACAAGGGTCAAGTTTGGATAGAGCATTTGGTGCCCTCAGAGAGCCATTGGCTTCATATGGTTTTAGCAGAAAGGTGGAAGTAAAGCCTTTGGAAGACAAGTGTCATTGTAGAAACAGCAGCAGTTCTGGTTCAGGAGAATAAAAGACAGAAGAGGATTAAAAAAAAAAAAAAAAAAAAGAAGAAAAAGAAAAAGAAAAAAAGACATGCAGAACAACTTTTCGCTTTCAGCAATATTTTATTTAATGTGTGGATCAGCTTAACTCAAAACAATCATAGTCATTGGTTGCTTACCTCATTCTGACCATGCATGGTACTAATCTGATAACACCTTTTAAGGACAATATTCTAAAGTTGGTGTGGATGATGGAAAACTACACAACTACCTAAGAGAGCTGAAAACTATTTTCTCTCCCTTCTCGGTTTTCCTCTACTGGAAAATCACTGAGAAAATTTAAAGAAAAATTGGAGAGCATTTGGAGAACAGGAAAGGTGGCCAGAAAACAGGAGCCTTAAAGAAGAATTAAAAGATATCAAATATGAAATAGCATAAGCTATGAAGAGGGTGCCAAAGTGAAACTTGAATTATTTATAACATATGAGATGGAAAACTTAGCCTAATGTTGGAAGGAAGTAGGAATTATTTGACATTTGTTGGTATTGTATAGCATTTGGAAGAACCTTTCTTTGTGGCTAGATACAGGCATTAAGAAGAATTAATTATTTGGCAGAAATGTGGTCTGAATTGTTCACTTCTGTCAGGATCAGACTGAAGCATGCATCATTGATTAGCAGATGACTGCATTGCAGGGATCTGTCTTTTCCAGGCAATGTTGCTCCAGAAAAGTTGCTAAACTCCAGTTTATCTTGAACCACAGCATGAATAAGCATCTACTTTTTCCTTGGTGGAATATCTTGGTGACATGAGTTTGCAGTATAGAGTCATAGTATCTCTGGAGTTGGAAGGGACCCACAAGGATCACTGGTGCAGAACCTCTTCCCAGCCTGACCCTCCCCTGACGCAGCTCGATGCCGTGCCCTCAGGCCCTGTTGCTTTCACCAGAGGGCAGAGATCAGCACCTGCTCCTCTGCTCCTCTGTGAGGAAGCTGTGGGCTGCCATGAGGCTTCCCCCTCAGGCTCCTCTGCTCTGGGCTCAACAAACCTCAGCCACTTCTCATAGGTCTTGCCCTCTGGGCCCTTCATAGCCCTCCTTGGGACACATTCTGATAGACTGTTTAGATGTAATATGTAGATGGGATCAAATCCTTGGTCCTTCTTATGTCACTTTCATTTTTCATGTTCTGCCTTGAATGTGTAGCCCAGCTTTCAGGAATACTTGTGGCTTTTTCTTTCTCTGTGTGTTCTTACATTATAGTAGTTCCCTTTTCATCTTCCTTTCAAATGATTTCATTGCTGACTTGCTAAAAAGTCACTATTAGAGCACTCACGTCAGTAGCTGGAGCTCTGTGCTAAAACTAAAAGACTACAAATGTTAGGTCATTAGACTTATAGTCCTGAGAGGGAGGGGGCTGAAGCACAAGACCTTTTTGTTTTATTCCTCACCTTTGTATGTGCTGACTTTCTACTTGCTGCCTTGGCGTTCTTGGCCTGTATTGCTCACCTTTTAAGCCCAGTCTCTTTCTAGGAGGCAAATTCATAACAGGATTACTTTTTCAGATTTAAAAGTTAGATTTTTTACTTTTTTGAATCAATTTTAAGAATAGTTACAGTATTTTAATTCAAAAAATACATTGTCCTATTGTGGTAAAAATGGTCTTGAAGTTTTAAAAAGCTGTGTATTCTATGAGCTTCTTAGCTATTATTCAGGTAGTATAATCTGGGAGTGTTCAGACCAATGTGACAAAATTATTCTATTGCTACTGATTTATAAAGCTATGTGGTACACTTCATAACCTTAAGGATGCATTTTCATAAAACCTGTATTTTAGTAAAATTCTATAGAAATGAAACAAAATGTGTATTTAATTTCTGTATATATATTTTATATAAAAGTGGTGTTCATGCATTTTCTTTTTTTTTTTTTGGTATTTTCAATTTTAAAATCAATTTCCAGTTTCAGAAAATCTTTTAAAATTTTTAATGGGAAAAAAAATTATGGGTTTGGAAACAGCTGACAGAACCATGCCCTCAATTAGTGTACTGAAAATGGCTTAGCATACCCTTTCTTTGCTTTTTTTTTTCCCCCTAACAACATTATAGTTTCCTAGAACATCATGAAAGTGAAAGTTCTGTAGTTGTTTAAAATAGACGATATCTCCTGCAATTTTTTCAAGGATTAAGAATACTGTAGTAGGCAGGAAATAAATACTGTCACCATCAGTGTCTTCAGAAAAATGAATGATGTGCATAGTGCTGACTATTTTGGCTTTGTCCTAGCAAAAACTTTTAGGCTTATGCTTAACCTTAATCTTGCTAGAGGTCATGCTAAAGTGAGTAGAATTATTAGCATATTTAATTCTCTTCTGGCTTGTTCCTTGAATTGTCAGCGCTCCTTATAGTGATATTTCATATGTTCAAAGTATGCTTGGAAAATAAGAGTGACTGTTAATGCTAACAGTGAACTGCAAAACTTAAGGCAGATTTCCATTTTGTGTTGCTGGGAGGGAGGCTCTACTCTGAGAACAAATGCATTGATATAAGCTGGTAAACATGATGTAGTTGCATTGGCGTAAGTTCAGAATTTGGCATGGGGCGGCGATGCAAGTAAAGCTGTATGTACTTCTGTGGTTTTGATTCGCAGAGGTTTGTGCGAACTTAGGTAGCTGGTGCACACATGGGACATCATCAAAGAGCCCAACCAGAAAGTCAGAGCTTGGATTTGGAGTGCCATACAGCTATACATTTAGAAGCATGTTGTTATAGTGAGGCAAGCAAAGCATCCTTTCATTAAAACAGGTAACTACAGTTTATTTTCAAAGTTTATTTTTATATATTCCAATCTGAAATGTGGTAAATATAAGTGCTTTTAAGACATTTTATATTTTCATTATTCTTGAATGTTTATACTGCTTGCAAAGGACTGGAAGGGTCTTCCTGTAAGTTGATGAGTTCGGAGTACCACTGCCACATTGCTAGGTTCATTTTATAAGCTGCACTTCTTTGCTACAGTGGATTTGGAAAGCTGTTCTAGAACCTCAGTTATTCAGCACCAAAATGCATTTATTCACAATGAGTTTTTCTTTTCCTTTTTTTTTTTTTTTTTTTTTTTTTTCTTCTAAATTTTTTCAACAATATC
>VXAV01005192.1:376364-387870 GCA_013399715.1 Alectura lathami
TTCAGAAAATCCCCCTCGAATTTAAAAAATTTTTTTTTTTTTTTTTTTTTTTTTTTTTAAAAAGCTTTCTGCAGCAGGGGTAAACAAGACACAGTACAGTAGGTTTAAATGATTTATGAACATTTGGATTTTTTAAACATCCTATTTATGGAGGCTATTTCTGGTACAGTGCTCAAAGAAATAGCAATCATATTTCCTCTGTGTTTTCAAAAACTGACAATTGTAATCTATTTAAATAATCAGCATTCTGAAATTTTGTCTGCAGTTTTTGACTGTCAAATTTTGTGAATCAGGAGGAAAAATGTTTTAAGCAGAGGCTAGCTATTTCTTGCTTTTTGTGTATCCACTTCTTCATCAGCAACTCAACTGAGGCCTAATTTTGAGGTGTTGCTCTATGGATAGCAGTACTATTTTCTATGCATGGCTTTGGCAAAGCCTGTCATCTGCATCTGAATGTCCAAAGAAGAGGAGCACCATGTTTTTCTGTCTAGATATTTTTAGTTGCAGTAATGTCCCAGTGCCCTGATCCAGTATATTATAGAAAATTTGTAAAGAAAGCTCATTTTGTCATATAACATTTAAATTAACATAGGACATTTAATTACTGCATTGCACAGAGTTGTTTTTTTTTTTGTGCTAGTATGGCACGACATCACAATGTAGTACGTCCACTCTTTTGGTTAACACTATTATGGCCATCACAGCAGAAAGGCCACAGGCTGTTTAGATACAAGAGAAAGATGGTCTTCTCCTAAGAAAAAGTGGGTACTCAACACAGTGTGTAATGGCAATGGTATCTGATACTGATAATGAAAATGATGGCATTAGCAAACAGTAAACAGAAAAGGAACATGTTACCATTGTGTAATCTACACTTAATTTTTCCTTGATAATCATCACTATAATTTAGAGAATGATTATCTTAGAATAGATCCTATAGCTAATATTTGAGGTCACATGGTACAAATTACAGTTAATCCATATTTCATTTAACAGCCTTCAGTAAAGGAGGACATTCTGGCATGCGTCTAGAAACATTGCTGGTCAAGAAGGCACAGAAATTACAGTAAAGCACATGCTGAAATGCTGTCCTGATTTGGGATCATAGTACCCGTTTGAGTATGAGCTGTTCTATTTTTTCTTTCCGTACTTCTGTATTGATGATAGGATCTGAAACTCTATGGCAGGGTCCGAGAATAATCTGTGATCAAGATGCAGCAGATAAATGGTCATGGCAAAGCAGAAAGATTAAGTAACACTGAGAAGTAAAGTGAAATAAATGAGTCCTAGCACACTGGGATTTGCCTGTTTTTATTTGTATCACTTTATACAGAATGGTGCAAAAAAATAAAAAAAACAGTGTACTCCATTCCTACTGTAATGGCCTGGCTTGACTTGTTTTTTTTTTCCTCGGTTCATCACAAGAATGTTAATGTGTTGGGGCATGCACAGCAGAAATAAATCCAGGTAGAAAATGAAGGCATAGTGAGGGAAGTTCAGCAGAACCTCACAGCGCTCCTTGGGGGCCTCCTGTTGTCCTTGAGGGCCAGGTCTTGTTCATGTAGAATTTAGCATGTAATCTCAGAGAAGAAAGAGAGCTTTTCTCCTCTTACTAACAGGTACTGAGAGAACTTGTAAGGGATTAAAATATCGTAAATATTTAAGACGTAGGAGTACCTTTGTGACTTACTCCCAGACACAAAAGAGAGCATCTTTTAGAAGAATATTTGTAGTTTCTATATCATATCACATTCATATCACGGAAGAGCAGGGGAGAACATGGATGTTACCTTTTGCTTATGTTTTTTGTAAGGATAAACAAGATGTTAGTCAATTAAAACTATTGTCATTATCAGTATATTTTTTTCTTCCATTTCTCTTTGTGATTTATCATTTTCTCTCATTAGAGTTTGTGTACCAATGCCTGTGTGAGTAGGAAGTGATCCTTGCAATGAGGACAAAATCATGAGTGTAAAGATGGAAACTTCTTTCACTTTGCTCAATATGTTTTACGCTTTTTCTCATGTACACATGCATGCTTGTTTAATTATACGAAAAAGACTTCTGTCTGGTTCTTGCAAGGAAAGATCTTTCTCCTGTAGCCTAACATGGAGCATGTATTCTGTGGACTTGTAGGAATGCAACTAAGGTTTTATTGAAATCATGAGTTAATTTGTATGAACATTTCCAAGATGTGAAGAATGCTAGGAAACAGGAGAAAGGAAAACAAACAAACAAAAAACAGATGTAGTGCTTGTACAGATAATAAATATTAATAATTGAAGGTTGTACTGAAATTTCTCAGTAAGATAGAGTCTACAATGCTCTTAAAATTATCATAGATTTGCTGCATGCTTAAAAATCACCCGTTCTCTTTATTTCAGTTTGTGTAGGCATACTCTATCTTTTCTCACTTGCTGTGTTTATTATCACCAGGATGTGCTTAAATCATGTTCTGTACTCAGTGAAGCTTTGCTGAAGAATGTCAGTCAATAGTTGCAAAGCTGTCAAGTACTGTTCCCTAAGTTGAATTTACACAGGCACCTCAAGAAGAAATTAATGAAGTCTTGTTTCACTGCAGATGCGAAGCCATTTTTAATAAACTATTAGTGATCTCAAGTACTTCCAGCGCAATTGCCTTGTTTCTGGATTGCAAAACGGATAAAAAGCTTCACCAGCTTTTGCAGAATGAGGGGAACTGGAGTATATATTTTCTTTATGGCAAACATTCGCTTTAGCTTGGTGACACATGAATTTACTCATTTATTTTACCACTGATAGATTATTCTCACTTTTTCTTAAATTTGACAAGCTACGCAGTGCTAAACCTTGTTAAAATGGTGCAAAGACCCAATTACAGAAACTACAAAGGCATGCAAGAGTAAGCAAAGAAAAAACATACAAAAGGATTAAAGATCAAAAATAGAATGATTCCAGTGAAACTGCATGAGGAGACATCAGGCAGGAAAACGTGAAAGAATGAGAGTATAAAGAACAAAGTTTTACAGAGTTTCTGAAAGCTGACAAAAATATTATTTTTAACTCTCTTTATTAGAATGAAAACAATTTTGGAGAAGTACAACTATTTCAGTGTTGTAATGAACTAAACAGTTGAGTTGTATTCTTTGTGCATCTGGTTCATGGAGTTGGGTCTGCACAGTACTAGCAACTGGCTTTAACCAAGGGTTTAAAAGCAGATTATACCTTTAAGTAGAATGCTGTGTAAGATTTAGGAAGTTTTTCAGGGTTTACCCTAATGCATGCATTTGGCGTGTGTTAAATGTGCCAACCCTTTTATTCTTCTGTAGTTTTAACCCCCTGTCTTTTCAGCTAATTCTCATTAGCTTGTATAGGAGACATGGCATTGCTCCGTAATCCTTACTTTTCTTCATATGAATAATTATTGCACAGAATCCATTTTCTTTGCATAGGAAAAAGGGAGAGTGGGGTAAATGAAAAATAATCCTTCCAGGAGTAAGACTTAATTCATAGAGATTTGCCTATGTTCCTTGGAAGACCTAGACAAAGTACAAATTGTTTACAGTATTTCTGAAAGAATTTCTCTATTTCCTTACATCCAAGATTTCTGCTGGTTGAGAGAACTGGTTTACATACTAATATGGGTCCTGATCGCGGTAGCTTCTGAATATCTTCTAACACTTAACAGACAATTGTAAGGGGACCTTCTTTAGATGAAAGTCTATAAAATACTCCAGAACCTTTGTTTAGGTCAATACTTGCTGTGTATTTTCGGCCAGGGTGGAACACATTTCTGTAACAGTTGATTTGAACTTATTAATCTACCTCCTGGGCCTACTTAGGATATCAGTTTGGGAATGGATGAAAAGTGCTGAGTTTTTAAAATTTTTTTGTAGGTGCATTGGCTGCTGGTTGAGGTGCAGTGTAGGCAGTCACTGTCTCTTCTCTGGGGTTGTTCTCCATGTAGCTGTTGCAGGATGGTTGAAGCCTGGGAGGGATACAAAGCAAGACAGATGGTTTCCCACAGACTTCCCCTCTAGCTCTTTCATCTTTCATCTAACTATTAATTCATCTGTTTGGATGGATATATTCACGCATGGAACCAAGATGAATAATAATGAGATTTTTAATAACTCCCTACATTTGCATTCCTTGTAACTCTTTACATGGTTCTAGCTGATTAAAATGAATCATTTACATAATTAACATATGGTTATAGTGTTGGCTTTAATATGCTGATTATCTCAGTACTTTTGTCTGGAGTCAATTGGATTCAAACTGTAACAATTGTTTGAAGTGAGAATAGTTTATTCCTGTGAGGGTTAGTGAGTATTTGCCATGGGGCCTGATTAGAAATAGCACAACTGTCCAAGAAATTCTTTAATGTAAAGCATGTATTTAAAAATGCTGTGTTTAGGTCAGGCTTTTCAAATAGCTTTCTATGGTTAGAGAGACATCTACCATTGATTCTGTAGTGAGGTAAAAATGAAATAACAAGCATAGAATTAAAGAATTGGGGAAGTCAATACAGGTCTAATTGTTTTTTATTTTGTAAAGACTTTTTTTGTTTATTTTCTTTAAATCAGGTTTAGAAATAATAATAATAAGATAGAAAGTACATGTGCTGCCTTGTATTTACCTTCTATGTTAGGATAGAATTATGATTTTTTGTTGTTATTATTATTACCCAAAATGTATTCAGTATTTTTATATTCACTGGATTAGCTAATTTTAAGATTGGAAGAGCAATAGTTTTTATATTTATTCTGTTGTTTGTTTCCTGTTGGCATGTATGTGTAGCAGGCATCACTGAAGCAATCATATTCTAGGAATTGATGGAATATTTTTCCAATCTTGCTGTCACCCTTGATGGTGTTCTTAGCTTCCTAAAGCAGAGGCTGCTTGAGAACAGAAAAGGATTATGTGTTTTTGTGGTAAAGTAACTAACACTCGTGTCAATGAATGCTTTTTGAATGTTCATGAATATTTGAAGAAAATTTGTGTTAATTGCACTACTGTTGTCCACAATTAGTCTGTGGTAGACATGATTAATTGTAAAGAGTCCTGACATTTATGCATAAAAGGCTTGAGGTCAAACAGAAATGGAGAAAAATGGTTGCTGCAGCATTGGCAGATGGAATGCTAATGCATTTTGACTTGTACTGAGAATAATGATACTTCTACATCAATAGCAAATAATTGTTTTAAAACTGTGGAATATTCTTCTCTCCTTTGTTTTTCTTTCTCTGTTTAACTTTCTTAGTTAAACAGTGTACTTATTTTTACAGTGTAACCTTTAACTGGCTTGGATACTTCTTTGTCAAATGCTTTACAGGAAACCTACATCAAATCACTAGCTGGGAAAGGGCTATATCGATTTACTACTCTTGAGGCTAAGTGTAATGGAAAAATATTCTGATTATAATTATGCACGCATTTTGAAGGAAATTTCTTGATTCTGTGTTGGTTTATTTCCTATCAATAAATGACCATCGCACATTCCTAGGACACAGGCTGTAATAACATTTTAGCATGTTTTGTAAGCACATTGAATGGTAAATAATTCAGCAGGTAGAAATTAAAACACTGAGACTCTATCTTAATAATGAGCCAACCATGTTCATAGTTTCATTACTAGCTTGTAAGAGTGGTCCATGACTATTACATACTCTTGGAAGCTATGCCCCTCTGCTCTGCACTGGTGAGACCCCACCTGGAGTGCTGTGTCCTGATGGGGAGTGCTCAGCACAGGAGGGACATGGAGCTGTTGGAGCGCGTCCAGGGGAGGGCACAGAAGTGGTCCCAGGGATGGAACACCTCCCTGTGGGGACAGGCTGAGAGAGTTGGGGCTGTTCAGCCTGGAGAAGAGAAGGCTCCAGGGAGACCTGACAGCGGCCTTTCAGTGTCTAAAGGGGGGCTGTAAGAAAGTAAGGGACAGCCTCTTTAGCAGGGTCTGTTGTGATAGGACATGGGGAAATGGTTTCAGATTGAGAGAGGGAGATTTAGACTAGATATAAGGAAAAAGATGTTTACAATAAGTGTATTGAAGCACTGGCACAGGTTGCTCAGAGAGGTGGTGGAAGCCTTGTCCCTGGAGACATTCCACATCAGGCTGCACAGGGCTCTGGGCAACCTGCTCCAGCTGTAGATGTCACTTTTCGTTGCAGGGAATTGGACTAGATGGCATTTAAAGGTCCTTTTCAACTTGGACAATTCTATTATTCTATTTGGGTCCCTTTCTGGTAAAATAAGCATCATGTAAAGCTGAGGTCATTATGCTGTAATGTTCCTTCTAGATAGAACTGTAGGGATACAGCAGTTTTCATGGTTTGCTTGTCCTAAGCCACAGAACTTTGTAAAAATTAAGAGACCCCGATGGGTATTCCTTTTTAGAAAGCAACCATAAGGTTGACTCAGTGAATGTAGCGTCACATTCACCTAAGGCTGTCTGTGCACACATGGTATACAGCGATGTCTTGGTTGGACAATAGCATTGTCCATCACCTGTTTTGTAATTAGGTATTACATTATTATCATTACTATTACTGTTTTCCTTTTCTGTCTTAGTAAATAGTTTTGTTCATCTCAACTCACAAGTTCTACTTTGTTTTTTGTTTTGTTTTTTCTTTCTCTGATTCTCTCCTCTGTCTCACTGAGAAGAGGGAGTGAGTGGATGCCTGTGTGGTGCTTAGCTGCCTGCCAGGTTAAACCACAACAAACAGTCAAAATGAATGTCTATGTACTTGGAGCAGAGGGGCCTCATCTTCTGCCTCTTCAGCATTTGATAGTTGACCATGTGCTTAACACTACTTAATAGTTCCCATTTGAAGTGAAATGAAATTGCATCTTCTGTCTGTTCTCAAACAAAATACTTCTAAGTGAAACTACTATAGTCCAGTTAAAAAGTTCATTTTTCTATTTGTAGCTCTCTGCTACAGGACAGGTTTTTGTTTATTTATAATCTTTACTACTTCGCTATTTGTTTTTTAGAACATCTTTAGAAGTCAGAGGGAATGCAAGATGATATTCAGTGAATATTTTCAGGATCAACTCACAGTGTTCCTAAAAAATGTTAATCCTACACTGCAGCCTTTTAAGGTGTGAGTTCCTTGGCAGTGTGAAGTGTTCCATTGATTCACATAGGCTTTCTGATGCTTTTGGATGAAAACTGGGAGGTGATTGTTCATGGTGGTCTCTGAGAAATGCTGAGGGCTGATAATGGTCCTTTGCTAAACTGTCTGGGAAACACTGTTCTGTGAGAATCCCACAGAGCAGTATTTCTCTTGTAGTAGTTTAGCCTGTTACCTGCATCAGACCAAAGCCGAGAAACAAATGTTTACACATAACAGGGCTTCATGTATTCCTTGCATAACTCTGGACATAAAAATGTTTTTATAACCAAAAATACATGTCTTCATCATAATAAGGCAATGTTACCAGGTTTATTTTAAAATATATAATCTACAAAAATAATCTAAATGAGAGAAATCAGCTCTATATGTAAACAAGACAATATAGTTATCTAGAAATACAAATTTAATGGAAATATTGTGCTCTTTCACTGAGTACTTTTTGAATTGCCCTTTGACATTTGGTTATGTAGCCTTATTCTAGGACACGGTATTCTTTCAAAGCAGAATATATGGTACTGATCTCCAGTTCTCCTGTAATAAATGCTGGACTGAGAACAGGAGATGGCCAAAAGAGAGTGCCTGGGCAAACCTTAATCTTTAATAAGGTGCAGAACTAGTCTATAACTGTCAAGGAATGACAGAAGAGCAGTGCTTTCAGCTTGCCTGCTCAGAATAGAAAATGGGGTCCTCTGACAGTCCAGAAAGGCTACTTTATTCTTTATTGGGTTTGGGGCTATTATTGTGCCTGTGTTATTTAGTTATTTGACATTTGTGATTTGTTGGAGCAAAAGGAAGTCCAGTTATTAATGTGAAAACAAAATTTAAAATGGATTTTTATACTGAACTTGCATAGAAACCTCTTCCTCTTACACTTGGAAACAAAGCCATACCTGATACTAAATGCGTGTTGTTTATAATTCAGAAATATAAAATGTTTTCGTACTAAAACAAAAAGCAAATACTGGAGACAAATAAAAAGCAAAACAAGCAGACATTTGATCTTTTCCAGCTTTTCAACTGGATGAAAAAACAAACCAAAAATTGGGTGTGTAAATGCTTTTGATTACTATCTGCCTTCTAGAATTCTTGTTAATAGTTTTTTTGTGTGTGTGTGTGTGTGTGTGTGTGTGCTCTGGCATACTTTCCAATACTTAGCTGGATAAGTGACACCTCTCTGTAACTGTATTGCCAGCTGTGGTTATGTGCCAGTAGTGTCATTGGTCTGGGAGTGTGCTGAGGGCTCCTGAGTAATGCTTTTATCAGACTAGTGACAGTTTCAGTTTCTGCTGCCTAAGGTGTGTGATTTGGATACATTCCATGGTTCAAACCTTCTTGGTACTTGAGGCAGTGTACTACCATCTTGTAACATTTTTTGCAGTTCTCTGTCAAATCCACAGGAGATACTCAGTTCGTCTCTTTTACGGATTTTAACAAACTAGCCATTCAAAACTTAAAGAATCTTGGAAAATGTTTTTCTCCACTGCTTTATAGGGCAATTATCAAAGTGTTCGTATACAAGTATGTGTTATTTACTTTGCAGGAATGTCAGAGACTATTTATAAGATATTAAACTTCTATGAAAGATTTTTATGTTTATTTTAAGATAAATTAGTAAAATTAGAATTATTTAGAGTATTTTGGTCTGAAGCTTCAGAAATGTTGAATTTACAAAGATCAGTATCAACTTGCATATTAATAAATATGGACAAAACATTTGTCTAGAGAGGTGAGAATATCCATTCTTCAAACATATAGCAGATGTGGGGCAGGTGTACTAGCAGATAATATACCACTGAATTACAATTTCAGATTTTCTGTAATCTTACAAAAAAAAATTCTTTTTAATTGTTCATTTTGCCTTCTTAGTTGTGTATGCAAGAATTTCATAGGAGTTGATAGTTCTTTAACTTTAAATGAAAACTACTTTAAATGTAGATATTTTCGTCTTTCTAAAGTTATAACATAGGATCATCAGTGCCAGTGGTGATGATCTGTGGCATTTGGGTGCCACGAGCTTTCATTTCAGGCTTGAACAGCACTCGTAAACTCTGAAAAGACTTGCTAAAATGTGAAGTTTACCCACCACAGGAGTGAACCAATGCAAAAATCGCTGATTATTGTGTTGTCAGGCAAATGTGAATTCTGTCTGATTTTTCTTAAATTCTCTCTTTATATAGTCTCAGATATGCATAGTCTTAAGCATGCTGAGAAAAACACTGACCAAAATAAAATCCTGTCTAAAACGATGAACAGTTTTACTTCGGCAGAACACCCTCCTGCATTATAAGTTCTTTTGAAGCAGTCACACTAGCCATTGTCTGGGATATTTTTAAAGGGTTTCTAGTAGGTTACTAGTCTTTGTTTTAATGCAGGTTTGCAGATTGTCATCATAAGAAATTTACCAGGAAAATCCATGCAGAAAAGAACAGCATCTCACAGGTGATCCATATCCATGGCATGTACATCTGTGGTCTTGCTTTGGTATTGAAGAATAATACAAATCTAGACCACATTTGAGCGCTCTTAAATTCATGATCATCGTTGTTCTGTGGGAATGACCGGCAAGACTGTATGAAATGCAAACATTTTTCAATAAATCTGCTTTGAAGGAAGTAATAGGTACTGTTAAGTATAAATGCTTTTGTCTCTTAGGCAAAAACTCACCAGTGCTATATTCACTCAAAAGGAACAGTGATGCTCAGTTGTGCTCTTTACCTGCAAATACTGCACTACAAGAAAAGGGAGGAACTATTTCTTCAGTTCTGAATAATCTTGAGCTTTTATTTTTCTACTGTAGTCTAAATTTGCAAATGGTGGTTGCAAGTTTTGAAAGAAAAGGCAGTACTGAACATATTTTTTCAAGTCAGAAACTTTTTAGGAAAATTCCAGATGATTTTGTAATCTTGTTTTTATATATTGGCTACACCCATATTGCTGGCCTTTGTCTTGCAGCTTGAAAGCATTTGTTATCGATGAGAAAAATATGCTGCCAGTGTGGTGAATTTATTCTCGTAAGGGTGATTTTGGACATATTGTTGTGTATGTAGTTGTCGGTGGACTTTTCATCTAATCTCATCATCATATTATTCAGTTAGGATCATAGCAATTTAAGTATGGCAATGTGCCATTCCAGACAGATGGGCATGGGCAGACAGCCAAGAATGCATGTTAAGGGCAGAAGTCGTTTCAGCAGCCTTGTTTGGAAGTGTGAGTTTCTCAGCTCATGTGTAGCATGGCTGTGCATTCCCAATTCATTTTTTTCCTTGCTCAGGCAGTGCTATAACGGCAGTGTTTTAAGAGAGTGCAGTTTTTTAAGACTTAAGAGAGTCTGGGATGGCCCTCAGAGATGACCTTAAGGGTTCTTTGTGGAGTTTTCTTACAAGGCACTGCTAGTCTCAAGGAAGCCTCCGTAGGTCAATAAAATAGCAGGCCAGTTGTCTTTTTTGTTTACCTCTGAGTTTAGTCGATTCATACAAGAGGGTTATTTAAATCAGAATAAATAAAATCCACAACAAAATAAGTTTACCTCTTGGGATGAGGTAGCTAAACAGAAAATAGCATAGTAAACTATTTATTATAATTTCCATGTGGAAAAAAAAAGTTATTAATTATTATTTCATAGAGATGAAAATTGTGTATTGGACACTGATATAGGCACTAACATTTATTAATCCAGCCTAAAGTTTATTTTCCTTACTCTAGTTTAATGATTACAGCAAATTACTTTAACGAAAACATTTTAATACTTTGTAACATGGCATAATTTAATAGCGTACAAGAGATGTATGCTTGTGATCAGAACAAATTACCAGTCATCTAAGTCTAGTTGAGCAGCCAGGCATGGTTTGCATGTTAAGTATGTCACTGTTACTCACAGACATTAAAAGTTTGGTAACAACTGTTTTAATTATTTCATCTTTCTGAGGATTGTAGCACTATTTGAAAATCAGTTATTGATATCATGTTGAATTTTAAGTAATATTCTGAAGGTATGACTGCACTGTGAGAATTCCTGGGGCTAGAACTGTGCCTGCGCGCTAGAAGTTACAGGTTTAGCTGTTACAGGTCTATATGCTGACTGTAAAATCTTAGCATGGTCTTGTTTAAAATGTCCCTTTGAGTTTTCTTTCTGTAGTGGCACATACCTAACAGCTGCTTTTTTCCCCTGGTCTCGTACTCATGTATAAAAGGTCCATCTTAATTCATCTTGGCTTGAAGACTGTGGGTAAACAAGAGAGCAGAGTCATGCAATTGATGACTGTGCAGTGGAAAACATCAACTGTGCCTGAAGAAAAGCTTTTAGAGTAATTGTATTACGTACTGTTATAGCCACATGTTACATTATCCATTCTTCTTACTTGAAATCCTTGGAATCTTTTCTGTTTCTTTATTCT
>VXAV01005192.1:388233-407139 GCA_013399715.1 Alectura lathami
TTTTTTTTTTCCTGTAAAATATATAGGCCAGAAGTCCAGAAGGGGCTATTTTAATCAGGTTTGACCTTCAACTTGTAATATCACTATGGAATCCATCTGTTTTGCTTCAGCAGCCACACTGCGTAATATGTTAGTCTCTTTTTTGTCAGTTAAGTGGTGGAAATGAGGTAATGAACAACTATTTCAGATACGTTTCTTGGTATCTGCATTGTATGTGGATTTATGGACAAAGAATTCTCACTTCATATAAGTTTGTGATCATATTGTTAACACTTATTTAGTAGTAAAGTAGGTATAAATGTATGTAACTGAAAAAATATAAGAATATATTTTCATTAAATGTGATTTCTTTTATATCTTAACTAAGTTGAAGAAATTGATGGTTTGTTAGTGTTGTCTCTATCCTTTTCCATATGTTTTCATATAATTATGTATTTTGAAGTCCATCAATAATGGTGTTGTCGTAACAGTGTAAGACCAAAACTACAGTTACATTGTATTAGTCGGCCTCTTTTCCCAGATAACAGTGATAGGACAAAGTTGCACCAGGGGAGGTTCAGGTTGGATGTTAGGAAAAACTTCTGCTCAGAAGGAGTGGTCAGACACTGGAACAGGCAGCCCAGGGAGGTGATGGAGTCACGGTCCCCAGAGGTGCTCAAGAAATGTGTAGATGTGGCACTTGGGGACATGATTTACCTGCCCATGGCAGGGGAGTTGGAACTGAATGATCTTTAAGGTCCCTTCCAACTCAGAGCATTCTATGATTCTGTGGTTTAGTGGGCATGGTGGTGATGAGGTGATAGGTGAACTAGGTGATCTGAGAGGCATTTTCCTACCTTTATGATTCTATGAATAGAATCTGTGCAGGAACTTTATATCAGTTTGGTTATATCAGCTTAGAAATTATTTTATCTGTGATTTACTGGCAAGCTTTGTGATCATACACACACCCTTTCCTCTCCCAATAACTGAAGAACAAAAAGAAAACAAGAAAACAAATTTTAGTTTACTTGGATACACTTTGAGTAGTGGTCTTTGTTTGCATGAGTAGGCTACTTTTTCCATCATTATTTTGCCTTCTTCTTGTAGCTCACACATACTAAGTTATATTACATGGAATAATACTGGATTTGTTACTCAATTAAAAGGATCTTTGCAGTGCAGGTCAAGAAACTCAATTAGTGTTTCCATAATTGACTAATATATACAACTAATTCTCTAAAGGTGACCCCATCTTTGTTCCTCTGATTCCTAGATTTTGGGTTTGATTTTGAGTTGAAATTTTTTCTTCCCACACAGATAATGTTTGTGTTGACAAGCTAGCTAAACTAGCTCATGTAGATGATCTGCTTTAAGAGGCAGGCCATATTATTCTTGGGATAGAGAAGCATACCTGTTCTTCAACAGGTGGGTGGAAATGCTCAGAATGTTGGTAGAGGTTGCTAAGCTAGCAAACGTTTTTCCCCAAAGTTGTAAGGGTTGTTTGTTTGTTTGTTTTTTTAACATTAAAAAATATTGAAAGGGATTTGTAGTTGTCATATGACTATTTTATGCAGTTGTGCCTCTAGATTTTTTTTTTCTGCAAATATTCATTGTACTCTGTCTTTGTAGCTACTCTTGCTATGGGAGGAATATTAGATTTTCCTTCCCTTCTATCACACCACAGAAGTTCAGCTGGTTCAGCCATCATAAAATATACAAACCCAGCAGGGTCTTGGGTACAGAAATGTGATAATCTCACCTGACTGCTGCAGATCTTAAATGATTTGTGAAATTCTGCCTCTTACGTGTTGGTTGGCACTCAGAGGGGCAGTAGAGCAGTACTGGAAGCTGTAATGCTGGTGCTGTATTTGCTCTGCAGTGACTTCTAGCCAGGCTTATTTTTCTCACTTTTAATAGACAGAAACTAAACCTCTCCATGGGTCGCTTTTTCTGGCCAGCTTTATGTCATATGTTCTGAGGGCTGGATACTCCTACACTACATCCTTATCCTTGTGCAGCTCCATGAGGAAAAGGAGGCATTTCTTCCTTTCTTTTTTTCCTCACTTACAGATAACGAGTAGAGCTTCACTGAGTTGGTGCTTCTAGCAGCACCTAGGGATTAGTGTTATCTCTAGAATTGTAATATATGGGCTGATGCCGTGTCATGTCCTTCGTACGTGTGACTGTAAAGGGAATTCCGTTACCCTGGGAACTTTCTGCTGATTTCAGCATTTTTATTAAGACTATCAAAGCTCATTCTGTTTTCTTTTGGAGGAGGGAGGAATGAGGAGATGTGAATGCGTGTCTGTAAGAAGGTGTGTATACAAAACAACAAACAGTAATTTAGTCTGCAGTTTCATGCAAACCATGTAGTAAATAGTTATAATACTTAAAAGTAGGCATAATGTTTCTTTCTGTGCTTACTGTCCATGCTTAAAACGTTTTTAATTTCATAGCCAGTTCTTAGAATAACTTATTACTTACTTAATATATTTGACCTAATGATCGAATGTGGCAACTTTATGAATTATGAGTCTCTTGAATACAAAACTGTGTGCTTTGGCTTCATTAAATCACCTCTGATTTGATCATATTCATTATATCATGCAAAGAGTTAACTTCTCTTGAAATTATTGTTCAGCATTTAGAATTAAAAGATGCAAATTAAATTGTATAGTTCCCTTCCTTTCTTCATTATGATATAGCTGAGTAAAGTACAGAGGTTTAGAAGTCCAAACACTACTATAATGTAGCTTTCTTATAACCTAAGAGCAGAAGATGAACAATTTCAGTTTCTGGGCTTTATCATATCTTCAGCGTATTTCCAGAATTAATACCAGCAGCAGCATGTAGTGCATGAGGTGTTTTTATGTATTTCAACTTGCCAGTTAGAATTGCAGTGAAGGTTTTCTAAGATGCATGAATCACAGCATTGCCCATTAATAGGAATGTGACAATTCGCTTAAATATCATGATGTTATTACATTTAAAAAGAAAAAAAAAAAAAAAAGGCAAAACCTTGGAACTACTGCCATACAGAAACAAGTACAGGTTTGAGTTTCCAAAACCATCCATAGTGCAAAATTTCTCTAGAAGATAAATGTCTGCAATTTGTGAAATAAGTGTGGGAAAAGTCGATGAATCCATAGAGAGTGAAGACCTTGCATCATTTTTGTTTCTTGTGCTCCTCAGAGCTCAGTTGTCTGTGTTACTGTTGGTCAAACCATAAAACACTCATAAACATCAAGTAAGCCCAGTATGAGATATATTTCCCATATTCTCATAATTATTTTGAAGTTCTGGTTGAAGTACACCATCAGCAATTTTGCTGATGACACCAAGCTCTGTGGAGTGGTCAATATGCCCGAGGGACGGGATGCCATCCAGAGGGACCTGGACAGGCTGGAGCAGTGGGCCCAGGAGAACCTGGTGAGCTTCTACAAAGCAAAATGCAAGGCCTTGCACCTGGGTCGTGGCAACCCCTGCTACCTATACAAGCTGGGGGACACAAGGATTGAGCAGAGCCCTGCCAAAAGGGACTTCGGAGTACTGGTGGGTGACAGCTGGACATGAGCCAGCAGTGTGCCCTCGCAGCCCAGAGGGCCAGCCACATCCTGGGCTGCACCCAGAGCAGCGTGGCCAGCAGGGCAAGGGAGGTGACCCTGCCCCTCTGCTCTGCGCTGGTGAGACCCCACCTGGAGTGCTGTGTCCTGATGGGGAGTGCTCAGCACAGGAGGGACATGGAGCTGTTGGAGCGCGTCCAGGGGAGGGCACAGAAGTGATCCCAGGGATGGAACACCTCCCTGTGGGGACAGGCTGAGAGAGTTGGGGCTGTTCAGCCTGGAGAAGAGAAGGCTCCAGGGAGACCTGACAGCGGCCTTTCAGTGTCTAAAGGGGGGCTGTAAGAAAGTAAGGGACAGCCTCTTTAGCAGGGTCTGTTGTGATAGGACATGGGGAAATGGTTTCAGATTGAGAGAGGGGAGATTTAGGGTAGATATAAGGAAAAAGATGTTCATAATAAAGGTAGTGAAGCACTGGCACAGTTTTCCCAGAGAGGTGGTGGAAGCCCCATCCCTGGAGACCTTCAAGGTCAGGCTGGACAGGGCTCTGAGAAAGCTGGTCCAGCTGTGGATGCCCCTGTGCACTGCAGGGAGTTGGACTGGATGGCCTTTAAAGGTCCCTTCTGACTTGGACAATTCTATGATTCTATGAAGTGTTGTGTAAGTTGGTATGTCTGGGAGATACAAAGTGGGAGAGCTCATCCTTTTCTTTTCTTTTCTTTTCTTCTTTTCTTTTCTTTTCTTTTCTTTTCTTTTCTTTTCTTTTCTTTTCTTTTCTTTTCTTTTCTTTTCTTTTCTTTTCTTTTCTTTTCTTTTCTTTTCTTTTCTTTTCTTTTCTTTTCTTTTCTTTTCTTTTCTTTTCTTTTCTTTTCTTTTCTTTTCTTTTCTTTTCTTTTCTTTTCTTTTCTTTTCTTTTCTTTTCTTTTCTTTTCTTTTCTTTTCTTTTCTTTTCTTTTCTTTTCTTTTCTTTTCTTTTCTTTTCTTTTCTTTTCTTTTCTTTTCTTTTCTTTTCTTTTCTTTTCTTTTCTTTTCTTTTCTTTTCTTTTCTTTTCTTTTCTTTTCTTTTCTTTTCTTTTCTTTTCTTTTCTTTTCTTTTCTTTTCTTTTCTTTTCTTTTCTTTTCTTTTCTTTTCTTTTCTTTTCTTTTCTTTTCTTTTCTTTTCTTTTCTTTTCTTTTCTTTTCTTTTCTTTTCTTTTCTTTTCTTTTCTTTTCTTTTCTTTTCTTTTCTTTTCTTTTCTTTTCTTTTCTTTTCTTTTCTTTTCTTTTCTTTTCTTTTCTTTTCTTTTCTTTTCTTTTCTTTTCTTTTCTTTTCTTTTCTTTTCTTTTCTTTTCTTTTCTTTTCTTTTCTTTTCTTTTCTTTTCTTTTCTTTTCTTTTCTCTGTGATAGACTTGCTCTATGTCAGTTCAAGATCAGTTTTACCTTGTGTATGGAATCACCCATACTCTACAATCCAGAATACTAAATAGTTCCCAAATATACAACAGAACTGTTCCAAAAAGGACTAATTTGGATGATAGATGGCGTGTGTTATACTAATGCCTGAGGCTTTTCCGTATGCTGCAGCAGAGGGTTCCCCCTTTTTGTTTATTTAAAGTAAAATAAAATTTGGTCCATTCATAACTACTTTATTGTATAAAGTGAAAAATAGATCTAATTACTTGACAGTACTTTTTCTTTTCTGTATTCCTGCTGCTGCCATCTTTGTGTTACCGTAATTTTTTTGTGTGTATATGTTCAGATGTTATACAGGAATAACTTATTGGATCTTTAGATTCTATTTTAAATATATGTATATGATTTGATAGGAATAATGTCCTTATTTTTGCTAGAGTCCTATGTAGAGAAATAATATTCTAATTTTTGCTAGTCTAGTGTAGACATAGTATTCAAATAGGCAATGTTCTTGAAAAGGTGGATCAAACATTTTCCTTGTTAAGTGTTCTGCATACAGCTGCGTTCAGAAATGTGCCATTACCATTAAGTAGTACTCTGGTTGTGAAACAATACTTTGCAAAATGATACTTAAGAGTTATTTTTCCTGTTTTTATGGGAAGAAAATTAGACCCTGACATTACAATGGGTGTGTTTATAATTCAACAGGAAATGTCTTTGAGGAAGACATTCTCTCTCTTAACTTTTAGTCAGTCTGATGAATGCCTTGATTTAGGACTGCAGTACGGGATTCTCTGAGTAAGCAAATAGTTGCTGTATAGAGCAACAAATTTTGTTATAAACTTTTAAATTATGCAGGGATCAACCATGAATGGACTTCTGCAGATCAAGTAGTTGTAATTCCGGTGGCCCAAATGAAGTTATATCAGTATAAATTACATCTACTTATTCAAGATTACATTCCTAAATACTTAAGGTTTTCCTATTTTCTTCTTATTTATCATAGCTGTACTCCTGGATGAAGAAGATAAGTTTTATGCTCCATGTATTGTTTTTTATTATATGGGCTAAAATATTCTTTCTTCAAAGAAAACAATATATTTGAATGAGAGCTAATTACCTCTTTTTCTATTCCAAGTGACAAAAGCTAATACATCACACTTAGCCACTGAGAACTCCATTTCAGTAAACTAATTAAACTAATCCTATCTCCACTCATTATTCTCAGTTCTGCTAAATATTTTAACAGCATAGATTTATTTCATTACATAAATTATATCATACTTAAAGAAAACAGTTTGCATAATGGTGTATTTGCATTCCCAAGAGTTTATTTCGGGTTCTTGAATTCAGAATTCAAGTTTCAGTTGAAATAATATTATTTGCCTTATTTAGGGTGGTAATTCTTCTTAATTATTACTAATTATCTAGAATGATGTATAGCTTTAATTAAATGTAAGTGCTTGGCATTCTTGTTAACATATATTAAACACTGAACGTTCTCCCGTCTGTAGATAATATAATGTTAGAAAGTAGTGATACTTCCTACATTTTACAGCCTGTGAATTCATAACACAATGGATGATTAATTTACTAATTATGGAAAAAAAAGTTCCTTTTTGATAGTGATTATAAAATTTAAAGATCACATGCCCATTGGACATTTCTTAAACTACATAAGTAAAATGAAAATGTGCACATCACTTTTTTAATTTAATTTATAAAGCTAGAATGCACTGAATGCTAAGAATTTAAGAACAGCATTGCTGAGAAGCTGTAAAGGAATAATGCATAAGTGCCACTTCAGAGTAAAGTGGTATAGACATGTAAAGCAATTAAATCAAGAAGCTATAAGCCTCCTAAATCTCTTTAGTTTAGGTATTTCTACTTAAGATACCTGCTAAAGAGCTTTCCAAGATGTTAAAGCAAAGGCAATACGGGTGATAAATAGTTCATGGGAATGAATTTACAGAATGTGATCCACATGAGATGTATAGAGGAGTCATGATTTTATTGATTTAGTTAAACCACTTATATCACAGAAATAATGGTTTCTAATTTTAATGCCAGTTTTTGTACTATTATCTAGAATTTATATACTTTGTCACTGTTACTGGTTTTATGGGAGTGCTGACATTAGAGCATCGGAAGGTTTTAGGAAATTCACACACAAAAGGAATTAGTTGTGGCTGGTTCTAACTGCCTGATCTCTTAAAGAATGAAAGACAGGCAGACAACTGACGGACAATTTGTCAATTGTTTTATCCTAAATGCTATGGGTTATGGTCCCTCAGCTCAACACATGTCATGAGATCTATCTCATTATTATGCTTACCAAGTCCAATCTGCCAACTTGAATTAATGGAATTGTAATTCATATTCTGGGTATCAAGAAAATATCAGTACACTCTTCTGAATGACACTTTACCCTGATTTGCACCCTAGTTGCTTCTTGAATGCTACAATGAGTTTTAATTTTGTATTTTTTTATTATACAAATTCTTTCATTCATGTGTTATTTGCACACATGTATAAAATATGTTTGGCCAATTTTTAATTTTTTTCCCCTAACGGTACAAAAGATCATGATATAAATTTGTTTCTGTAATCTATACTGTTCCTTTTCTAAGATGTAGAAAAAAGAAAAAGCTTTTTTTTTTTTATTTTAGTTTCTTTCACAAAGGTATCTGTGAAGGACTGTCAGACGTGGTTAACGGGTAGCAGCATAGTGTTGTAATGCAGTCATACTTATGTTAACAGTATTACAACTATATTTTTTGAATCCCAGAAATTATGAGAGAAAAAGGGAATGGAGCACATGCCAGAATGTTTTTATCCTTCTCTTATACATCTATCCCCATAACATTTTAGAGAATGCTCATCAAGTGAAATTTTGAACACAGGTAAATGGTTTGAGGTTTAGAATACCTTAATTCAAAATGTTGTATGAAACATTACTCTTAAAACTAGGGTAAAATTATCCAGACTTCAATGGTTGATTGTTTTTGGGTTTTGGTTTATTTTCAATCTAGTTAATAGAAGATATTTTAAATATTTCAAAACCAATAAGTAAATATTGTGTAATATTTTTTACTTGCTTTAAATAATGTGTTGCAGTGACAAAGGTGTTTAACAAGGGAAAAGTTATAGGTTACAGAGCTTTACACCTTCATCATTAGGGCCACCAAATGATCAGAAGGCTGGAGCACCTCTCCTGTGAGGAAAGGTTGAGGGAGTTGGGATTGTTTAGCTTGGAAAAGAGAAGGCTCCAGAGAGACCTCATTGCAGCCTTCCAGTACTTGGAAGGAGCTTACAGGCAGGAGGGGGACCGACTTTTTACACGGGTGGATAATGGTAGGACAAGGGGGAATGGGCTAAAACGGAAAGAGGGGAGGTTTAGGTTGGACATCAGGAAGAAATTCTTCCCTGAGAGAGCGGTGAGGCGCTGGCACAGGCTGCCCAGAGAAGCTGTGGCTGCCCCATCCCTGGCTGTGTCCAAGGCCAGGCTGGATGGGTTCCTGGGCAGTTTGATCTAGTGAGCTGGTGGCTGGCAGCCCTGTCCACGGCAGGGGGTTGGAACTAGGTGATCTCTGAGGTCCCTTCCAACCCAAGCCATTCTGTGATTCTATGATCATGCTTCTTCATGCTTCTTGAGCCTCATTGATAGTGATATAAAATTGGTAGCACAATCAGTGACTTCTGTGCAGTAAGCTTGCTGCTCACGTAAAAGAGCCTCCTGACGGTCTGCCTTAGCACCTAGCAATATGCTACTGTACGATAGCCACCGTACAAGAAATGGGTGTGGAAAAACATATTGTGGAGCCTTGGGTGTGGGCATTCCATTCTGGTCAGGCTGCTGATGTGTATGAAAAAACCTGTGATGCTGCTGCAGTTGTATGTGCTTGGCAAATCATAGAACCATTAACGAGTTCCCTGGTTTTAAGTACTTACCAGGTATTCAGGACCTTACTGTGAGGTTAGAGCTTTCTCAGGCAAACTGCTGAACAGTGCTGTGAGAAGCTGAGTTGAGGCTGCTTCTGTTGAGATGACAGCAGAATGGAATGTATGCGGAACATAGTAAAACTGAGTCTGTAGAGGGCAGAGTGGTAAAAAAATGCATAAATAAAAACCAAAAAGCTATTAATGACATATGGTATGTGATAAATATGAGGTTAGGAGAAGATCAGCCTTGCCATCATGCAGTAACCTGTTTTATCAACACAAGGTATAAGCAGAGACAAAGGGATTTTCTGCTATGAAATATTTAGTATTTGTCTCCTGAGTATCATTATTGTTTATGTAATTTTGTGTCTTTTGTGTTATAGAACTATATTGTTCATCACTAATTATCATTATCGTAAAAATAAATGCCACAATTCTGTTTCTAGATATGATAATATTTAATAAAATTATTTGTACTTTTCAAAGTACACTGTGCCTGAGTAAAATATACACCATCTCTATCGTTTCAGTATGCTTGCCTAGCTTGAGCAGTTAGAAATGTATTTTACCTTGTAGATGTACATACTTAGTAGCACTTATATATTTTCATAGATCTGGATATTTGGTAAATCATCTGTAAGATTATGTAGTACCCTTCAGTGCAAAGATTATATTATTATCTTTTCAATTTCAAATTCTGATGCTAAAATTTCTTGAAGCACTTTATTACACATGTGTATGTATTTATTTAACATGCCAGCAAGCACTATTTTGGAAAGCATTTGATCTGAATCAATCACTCTTGGAAAATAGGATTTTTTACTTTTCTCTGTCTCTCAGGTATATCTTTTTTATTTGAGCCTTTTATTATCCCCTTTCGCAGTTTACAGTAACTTGGGTACTTACAGTACTTACATTAATTGACATGTCAGTACCACCAGTTATACAGCCTCACACATATCCTTCCTGAATAATGCAGTAAGCCAAATGTGTTTGAAATCTAATGTGGTTTCTTATTACTCCATCAGATGCATTTGTAGATGATATGATTTGTATATTTGCTATGTTTAATTATATATTTTTAATAAATATCTGACTGATCAAAAGGTCTAATGATATTTTTAAAATAAATATCTGATTGATCAAAGGGTCTAAGAGCAATGTAAGTATTTCATAGAACTGCCTGAAATTTAAAATTGTTAAAGTGATGAAAATTACTTGGAATGTTTGGAAATTGCTGGCAGACCACAAACATTGTTCTGTCAATTTGGTCTTCTGTTCTAGTGGTATAATAATTTGACAAGGGAGAACATTTTATATGGTCTGAAGACCAAGTCTTTCACTTTTGTGAATCATTACAGATGAACTGGAGGACCTGACCTCAAGTGCCTAAATATATGTATTCTAAATCCCTTCAAGAAATTCACCAAAAACTGTAGAAGACTTTTCCTAAGCTGCATGCTATCCCAAGCTGCAGATGTGCTAATAGAGATATAAAGATGGAGAGCATGATTCTTCCATTCCAAAGCTAGCTAGAAAATCCTTCTATTTTTCCCTAGCTTTTGTGTTGGAAGGCATCACTGCAGACTGTTTACTGGTTGTGGTTTCTTTTTGTTGTTGTTGTTTTGATCCATACACATCTTCTGCACTAATCACTAATCTGCACTTATCATGTATAAATTTTTGGTAAAGTTTCTGGCATAAGGCATTAAAGGTATATTTATTAAATCTGCAAAAGACATCAATACCTTATAATGAGTACAAACATGGCCATTCATTTCATTAGCATGAAAGGTGGACACACAATGGAATAGATGCAGTCAAGATCCAGTAGGATAAGGAGAATGGAGAACTGATCATATTAGAGAAGAGCTTGGTATCTTTTGTCAAGGAAAATTTGAGAAGAGGATATGTGTAATCTCTCAGTACATTGGTTAAACAGCTGCAAATGCTTTCCACATCCCTGTTAAAAGACAATATTGGAACAGAGATGAATAGGTATATGCTGTCCATCATAATCTGAGGGGAGATATTAAAGAACCTTTGAATAGTTGCATTAGTGAGGTTCATGTCAGTGAGTAACAGCATTCCAGATTAAGCATGGACTGGGGGAGGTGAGACAATTACCAGATTTTAAGACAGAGTAATAAACTGAAGCTTATTAGTGAGAATTAGTCCATGTGGTAGACTCACTGACTCAGGAGTTACCTTTCTGCTTTCTTTCCAAGAAAAGTCAAAGTCACAGATGCTTGGGCATCTTCAACTGCCAAAATTCCCGCAGTTGATAGGATTAACCTGCTAAATTTGTACATGAATAATAGGAAATCTGTTTTCTCATCCACATTCAGTAACGCCCACTTGTTACCATCATTTCTTGGTGATGGAAATACTTTTCCTGAACCTTATGTTTTATACATGGAAAACACAGAAAATTCTTACTTTGGAGTTTACACGGTTTGGACAATCAGTGGCTTCTTCAAGTTTTTGAGGACACACTGATTTGTTTTGTGATGCTGACTCTAATGTCAACCCATCTCATTATGTGACAAAGGAATTATGTTTTTTATCAGTGTAAAAGAAAATGACAGACTGTGTCAGGTTGCCTTGTTTCAGGGGAGTGTTAATTGGAAATGCAGCTGACACAATGTGTGGTGAGGGAAAAAAATAACAGAAGTGACCACAGTCATTGAATGCAGTCCATGTTTACCATTTTTTCATTTTCTTAAGCATTTATGGACAATTGAACTGACACAATGTGCAGCAAATGGATAGTTTCCACATCTTTCTGTGCATGCTGTCAAGTTCATATATTTTTAGAATTGCTAATAAGTGCAGAGAAAGGAAAACATAATGTATTTTGCAACTATACTAAACGTATGTGGCACTATGTAAAGACCCTTCTGTTGCCTACAGAATCAACTGCATGTATAGTTTTTTCACATATAAAATTATACTTATAATTAACTTTTCAATAACATGTTTTGCACAAAAAGTTAATTTCAGAATTAAAATCTCAGTCAAGAGATGCCTCGATGGCTCTTTTATCACTAGAGTTAAATCTGGTGTAGCTGTGTGTTTACATTTTCAATACACACATCAGTACATTAGTACTATTTTCAAAAGTACAGCACAGTACACTGGAAATTCAGAAATTCCAGGCCAAATGAAAGTCTTATGGTGCTCTGTACAAAGACATTGTCACTGCTGTCATAAACTGTGAAAAAAGTCCAACCTGACTCTGCTTGATCTTCAAGATTCTGTACATCCGATAATATTAATTCCCAGAACTTTCTCACAATTTTAAATAAGGTTCCAGTAAGAACTCTAGGACTTGGCCTTGTGTACATATATTTTCATATTCTTTTATTATTTTTAGAGTTCCTGAAGTTATCCTGCATGTCAGATTTTTCTTTTTTTTCCAGAAATAGAAGTATCTTTAATCCACCTGTTTAATCAGTTTGAAACCCTTTATGGCAGTCTTAGCCATTTTTACCTACCCTGCATTTATGAACACTTGCTCATGTTAAGCAATCAGCTGAATAAGCATTTTAAACTGCCACCCAAGTCACGTAATGTCGTGTCAATGTGTACCTTGACAGCTCGTATGAACTGAAAGTAGTCTATCATATGTTTGTTATTATATATACGTATACACTTATCTCAGAGTTGAAGCAAGGAGCATATGCATGTGTACATTTGTTGAGATATTTGTAGGCATATAAGCAAAAGGTCGAAATCCTGCTAGGAAGATATGCAGGGATTAGTATTTACTCCTCTTCTGGACTTTCAAATTTTCTTCAAATTAAGAAAATGTTGGCAATTCCAGTGATTCTGTTGCATCAGCTCATTTCAACAGCTCTAAAGGCTTAATTTAAAAAGCAAAATTGATTTTAAAAATCCAGCAGGTTTCTGTGGTGATATCAAAAACTGCAGAACTGTGAAAGGATGTCTGGAAATGAAAAACTTTAAAAGACCAAGTATGCTAGAATTACTAACAAGCAGTTTGGTCTTTGGTGGTGGTTATCTTAACTGAGGGTTGTGTGCTGATAGAACACATCTTGGACACAAAACCTCAGGTTTTTTTTTAATATCTGTGACAACTTTGTGCAGTCTAACTACATTCTTACAGGAGGAAGCACTCTGCATGACACGTTATTTTAGTATCTTCTGAATTGTTGTGTGTAGGAGTTCTCCCTTCAGAATCCATTTGAGTGTGAGGTGTTGTTACCTCATTTCTGATCACATCTTGATTTGTCTTGACTTTCTCTTGGGCAGTCATGCAGAATTTGCAGTGTGGTGTGGCAGCCAAGTAAGAATTAAGGATTTTCATTATTAAGCTTGGTTAAAGTATAAATGAATGTTTTGGCAACTTTATGATATTAGTATACTGTAGTATAGTATATCATAATTTAATTTTTAGATTGATTCATGACTTTTAAATGTATTCAAATGTATTTTAAAATTACGTGAGAGAAAGGATTAAAGAGAACCATAGGAAAAATTACAATTATAAGAAATTTGAACTAATTTCAAATCCATTGCAATTCCACTACAAAATGAGTGAAAATTCTGAATGAAGGAGTATATAACAGGACCATAAATGACAATCCCTCTTTGTCATATCTAGTTAATTTAGCATTACTGTCTAAGAAATCAGATTTGTCACTTTTGAGTGCTCTGTTGTCTGTCAGGCTGAAGATTTCGTATTAAATAGATAAATTACAATTTTCATGGAAACAGGCATTCCCTAATAAAAAGGGGAAGCAGAACTTTGCAGTCAGGAGTGCTGTCCATTCGACTGCTGACAACTCCCATACCACTGGGCCCTCTTGTTGCTAGCCTAGTTTTTTCTTAAGTTTCTAAGAAGTTAGTGACCACTGCCACAGTGCTGTAATCAAGTCAAATGTATTTTACTGCATGGTACTTAAATACATTGCTACATTTTCCATAATTAATCCACTTAGGCAAATTTTGCAGTGTTAAGACAGGTTCAGCATGTATAGATTATATGGTCATAGTCTCCTGGAATATTAGGTTGAATGAAGTCAGAATCTCTGACTACATGGAAAATACGTATGTACCACTTGCACTTATCATCAGGCTGATGTGTAATGCCTGGCTCATTCTGAGGGATTATTTTAATTTTACCCCATTTCCTGGTGTTACTGTTTTAATCTAATGCATCTTTCACATCCATCCCTGGCATTTTTATCTGTGCCACCTGAAATCTGTAAGCAATTTTTTCCTAATAAAGCTCATACTGAATTAAGACTTTAGCTATTAATTATTGTGCTGTCAAATATTGTGCCGTCCAATTAGAAATTCAAGAATGACACTAATAATTAGGTAATTAGATATTTAAACATGAAGGTGATGATCAAATCTGTTTTGGGGCAGCACAGGTCTTGAAGTATGATTTTGTCAACCAATCTATTCTGTTATTAATAGGAGTTTTCTTATATGCATATACTTGTTGGAACATTACAAGAAGATGCAGCTCCAAAATGAAGCTATTTATTGATCAGAACTGATTTTTTTTTTTTTTCCCTTGACTTGGTGCCCTATCTGTGAAGTAAAAGTGCTGACTGCTGCACACTGCTGATTGCAGATTTTTGACAGCAAAGACCTGACTCTTCCCTAATCCATGTATCTCTATTGTACAAATTACAAAGCTTATGTGACAGACCTGTTCTGTATTCCAAGAACTGCAACATACCTGTCATCAGATAGAAGCAAGAATGCACAAGTCATCACTTTACTTTGGAAGCAGAACAGATGATTGAAATTATTTCTTACTACTAACTAATTCCCCTTTTAGTGGAGATAAGCTGCTTTGTTCAGCTGTAAATGAAACATTAGGGTATTAGCTGTCAAGCCAGAAGTATTGGAGCAGCTAAGATTTTATCAGCAGTAGTAACATTTTGGGCAATAAATTGTTTTGTTGGGCAGAATACTAATCTCCAGAGGTACAAAGAAACAAAGCTCATTAAGGTAAATGCTTAAAGCAAGCAGACATGGAAAAAAAAAAAAAAAGCAAAGACAAAGGCTTATTACCTTTGTTTTGGGGATAGAAGAAACATTTGCACTTTCATATCTGTATAGCATTGAAGAATTATGTGCTACTGTTATTAAAAAGATGTATTTGTAGTCTTGTAGAATGCCTCTGAATATATCCAAGGGACAAATGCATTCTGAAATATCAACAGAGAGCTGTAGTAAGTGATGGGCTTTTGGAAATTGTTTTGTTTTCCTCTGGGTAAAATCAGGTATCTGCACATTGTCCTGTACTTAGCATTCATCAGATTAATAGGCTAGTGTTATTAAGTGAATGTTTGAAATAAAGAAGACTAAATGTCTGTGTTATACTAAATAATTTTACCAGTATGTGTACAACTACACTGAATTTGTAAGACCTTGTAGAGTGAAGCAGTAAGATGATGGAAGGAGAGGAACTGTGTCCTTGTTACGGTCTGCAGCTAGAGAAAAAAACATATTTGGAATGAGTTGAAAGAAATACACCTCTATACACCAAGGATGGATGTAAACTTGCCATCAGGAGCAATGAAATTGGGATGTAAGTAAAACAGGTCAAAGGACTGTGTGAATTAAAAAGTCAGAGTACAGCCTGGAAGGAGCCGGAGGGAGATACGGTTTTTCATCATTACTTGTTTTGAAGTAGCCTCTTAGAAAACTTTAAAATAGAAATAATTTTAATACATAAAACACAGAACAAAAGTAGGCAGAAAATTCAAATTGAAAAAAAAATGAAAAATGAAAATTGCAGATATTCTGCTAATATAGAATTTTTGTGCACAGAATCATTTGCTGGCACAAATGTCTCAAATTCTCTACATCTAGGATTTTGAAACACTACAAATGACACTTGCAGTCTATCCTGTAACCTATGAAAGATGCAAAACAAGATGTTTTAGAAAGAATCAAGTAAAAATGTGTAAAGTAGAAGACAGTTTACTAAATCTGCTATTTATTAATGTCTTTGAGTAGATAGAAAACTACATTTTGTGGTGAAATCCTACCTAGATTAAAAAAAAAAAAAGTACAAAAGCCTGCTAACTCTACTTTAACAAAGGCGAAATGTGGAAACACTGCTGTCAGTCCCTGGATCATTGTGCAATGATGTACAAATAATTTTTGATCTGCAAACATTGGTTTTGTTGTCTATAATATTGGCCCACCTGTATAATATGCTTGATGTTAGGGAAAAAAAACATGCTGGTAGTCAGCTTTGTTTATTAGTGGCTAATACTGAAATTAATTAAGTTGTCTCTTCATTAGGGGTAATAGTGCTTTAAAAACAAACAAAAAAAAAAAGTATTCAAGTTGCACAGAAACACAGAATGGTTGATGTTGGAACGGACCTCTAGGTCCATCTGCTCAAGCCCGGCCTCTCAGAGCATGTTGCCCAGGACTGCCCAGGACCATCTCCAGGTGGCTTCTGAACATCTCCAAGGAGAGAGATTCCACAGTGTTTCTGGGCAGCCTGTGCCACTGCTCTGTCACACGCACAGGTGTTTGTTTGTTTGTTTGTTTTTAGGTTTTTTGTTTGTTTGTTTTTAAAGTCCACAGTTAAACTGTCAGAATGGCAAAAAATCGTCACTTCTGGCTTTTATTTTGAGCTTCGCTGTTTTTTCTTTGCAGAAAATGAAGTAATATTTGGAAATGTTAAATTCCACCTATGTGAGTTTTTATTTTCTTGATTTGTAAAGTAGTGCTAAGAGACGGAATGTACTGTGTAAGAGTAGCGTATTATTGCCATTTTTATTAAACTAAGACTGTAATCTGTTGCACTATGAACTCATCCCCAGGGTACTCTCAGTCAGAGTTACGCTCAAGCTAAATTTCAGCTCATTAAGACAAAACCAAAACAAAACAACTTTTCTATTACCATGATCAGCAAATGAACAAGCACTTGAATGTAATCTTCTAAAATACATGGATTGGCTTTTAAGTGCTATAGACTATTACACCATGCTGTGAATTTGCCAAAGCTGAACTGTGGTATCCAAGTCCAAAGTGTTAATGGAACAGCAACTAGAAGATTCATTCACATTACTCAGCACGTCCAGCCGTTTGTATTACTAGACAAAGCTGATGTTTATTTTATAAACCATTTTCATAAGTAGCATGTTTTCACATTTCCACATAAGCATTTAAAAGAAAAGGTCTTCTATGAAGATGAGTTAAAAATTATTGAATTCTATTATAAAGAAGCTGGTACATAAGAAATTAAGTAATTTGAATAATTCAAGTACTTAAGATTTCAGATATTGTTTTATTTTTAAATTTTGTGTAAGAAGATGATAAAAAAATTTATATGCATAAATAACTAAATGGTCCCTGTAGTCATAGGGAAAAATCATGTAGGCTGAACAGACGCCTTTAGCTTTGGAAACTAGATGAACACAGGACAACAGAAGGCAGCTGTGAAGACGTCTAGAAAGTATTTAGGAATTTCCTTACTGCCTATCAGTGAAATGGAAACTGTTTTCCTGTGAATGTCGGGTATGGGAACCATAGATTTCAGTGGCTCCTGTGGTTGCAGCTGAAGCTATGAAGCTGAATTAGTTCTAGATATTGCATTAGGGAAGCCACAACTGAATCTAGGCTACAAGCGTTGTCCTTTCATGTGAACTGGAAATCAGAAATGCCAAGTCTGTATGACATATGTAGATTAAGAAGATTCCTTCCTGAATGACTTGATGTTAAAACAGTATTTCTACAGTCACAGAATACTTTTTGAATGTATTTAAAAAGCAATAATAGAAATGTGGCATGCCCTAAATATATCCTGTGTGGTCCTGACATCACAGTCATTGCATACAGATTGCAGAAGTTCCAGAGCATTTGGATGAAGGCAGAGCTGTGTTGGAAGTGGACAGTAGTATCGTATGAAATACAGTTTTCAGCCAGGCCCATAAGCATGTTCCTGATTCAGAAATGTGAGGTGAAAGGGCCTACTTTAATTTCTCTCATTTTTGACTGGTATTCTACGGTAGAATTGGGTTCAAGTTTTTGTCTTCTTTCAATTAATAAATTCAATTTTAGATGCATGCTTCTTTTGGAATCTGAAATACTCAAGAGTCCTGGATTGTTTTGCATGTCTGAAGGTGGCGCTTTTTTAACTGACATATGGTTAAGTTTTGGGTATGTTACTGACATGAGTTGCCAGGGAATAAAACAAAAAAATATATCTGTTGAAATACTTTATTCTTTTTTATCTTTGGAGCTCATGGAGAAGCTTGAAAATAGAGCTCTGAAGAAACAGTCTGCTGTTAAACTGGAGGAGGAGAGTTTTCCGTGAGTATCAAGTTCCAGACTGTGCGAATTTTGACACCAAAGATGAGGGGCATGTTTGAGGATGCAGGGAATCTGGGTTTTAAACTTCTAGTACTGTATCAGAAATACCATGCTAACAGGTTAAAGGTACTGATCTCAACAGGCTCACTTTGTACTGACAGGTTTCACCCAAATCAAGCATTCTCTTACTGTGTTGGTCTAACTTTTATGCAAGGTGATATTTGTCTTCTCTCAGCTTTCATGAAGTCAGTGTGCGTGCATATGCACACCCAAAACCCCTCTGAGCCATTTGTTCTGGTCAGTTGGGTGGCAGTACCACCATGCCTAAACTGGTAAAAGGGATGTACTGCAAGTAATCCAACAATGTATGGATCTGGTAGCAGTGGCAGGTGCATTGTAACAGCCTAAGATAGTCAAGAAAGTTCTGCAGGTGTATACTTTTGCCAACATATTAGAGTGCCACAAGCTAGCACTTGCGCTAGAAGCAGCAGTACTGCCTCAGACAGCTCACTGTATGGCTCTTTCCTGTGCTGTGCAGTAGTCTTGCAGAGGATTAGATCAAGGGTAGGAACAATTGCTTTGGCTGAAGTGGGTTCAGCAGACTACAGAATAAAATGGTAATGAGACTACTATGTAACCTTCCTGTAAAAAGCCAATAATGTTGATAGTTTCACAAAGTGATGCACAGAAGACACAAAAAAAAAAAAACAA
>VXAV01005192.1:437365-448547 GCA_013399715.1 Alectura lathami
ATGATAATATATAAATATATAAAAATAAATACATAAATAATAATAATATATAAAATATATGTCATGGTACTGAATATGTAATTAGTTTTCTTAACTTTCTTAGCTTGATTTCATTTCTTTCTTAGAAGAGGCTCTCTGAACATTTTGTATACTCCATCACAGTCATGGACAGGAACTAGCAAATACGTATCTATTTCAGCTGAGACCACTGGCCAGACCTCCTCCTCACCTCCCAATTCCCTAATCTAATCTAACTCTGTGGGGTTTATGGGAGTTCATTTAAGCAGCAGAAGCTGTGCTATAATTGTTACATGTGCCAGCAGTGATTTGTACCATCTGGGTATGAAAAAAAAGAGGNGGTATGAAAAAAAAGAGGCTAGTACTACCATGGAGAAAGATCTTTATTCTATTACTAAGCCAATATAATTCAAGAGCGGCTGCAGAGCAATTGGAAACTGAGAAATGGGCAGCTATGTAGTTACAGTGAAATGTCAAAGTATAATGAAACAAGGGAACTGTACTGCTTCATGATATGAGCCAAGTTACAAGCAGGTGGCAGCAGTAAATATGTATATAAATAACAATATGGATGAAATGTCAAGGTTTCCAGCTGGCTTTGTAAAGGCGTTTCAGGAATATTATACTTAGAGTAACAATGTAGTTTGACAATTTAATACAAATATGTGTATCACTCCAAAATTCATGTATTTACATTACAGGCTTAAGCATCCTCAGGTTTTATCACACTTAAAATTTAGCTTCTTGCCCTGTCTGTAGTTAAAACAGCCTAATGGCTTGTGAAATCTCAAACCATATAGTACGTTTTGTGGGAGACTTGCTTTCGTCTGACACTTAAGTGTCACAGTGAAACTCGCAGTTTTTCTACCAGTAGTTTTTCGAATATGAACATAGCCTAAGACAACTTGTGTGTGATGTTGCAGACCTGTACGCAGAGGCCTGTTTCCATGCCAAGCCCATTAATTTACATATGCTCAAAAATGCAGTCAGGGTTTTTGCTGGCTAGGACAGAAGGTCATAAAGACAGACCCTTCAAACTGGAGAGCAGATATAAGCAGTTTAGTGGACTCTTTAGGACATTTCTTTCTCGAGCCTATAGTTCCGCCTTCTATTATCAATTCAATAATATTAGAAGCTTTGAAGAAAGAAGTTCTCGTGACCATTGTTATTAAAGTTTCACAATAGAGACCATCAAAGAAAAAGAAGAAAAAGCATTTTAAAGTAGATTTTTATTTTTTATTTTATTTTATTAATGATATCATTTTAGTAAGAACANTGGCAGTTCATACCCCCTTCTCTAAGGAGTTCTGACGGAGTCAAATGGACAAGCAGAAAGAATGTGGACACATTTCAAACATTTTCAACCTAAATCTCAACAGTTAAGTTGTAAGTAGCCAAGAAGCCATCATTTGATCAGAAAAGTATAAACAAATGAAAATGACCTTTTTGCAGAAAAACGCATGTACTAACATTTTTTAAGCAAAGGTTGTATTTTCTTTTGCTCAGTAGATCCTTTAGAGAGCAATCAGTAGCATTGCCTTAGGCTCCATCATTTTTATCTTGACTGTGTATGCTGAAGATAAAGAACTCACTGTGTTCGTATTCCAGCATTTTGTAAGTGTGAGATCAGCTAAACTGTTCTCAACATACTGATGTTATAGGGATAAATTAGTAGACTTGTGCCAACAACGAGGACGTTATGCTCATACTCTAATACTTTTATCAGTCTAGACACTTTTGAAAGACAAGTAGTGAAATTATAAAGTTATTAGGACTAGAGGTTATCACTTCTATAACAATAATTATACTGTTGGTGCTGTTGGGTTATGGACGGTGATTGTCAAAAAATCAACTTAAAANACTGAATAATCATTTACGGTAGATTTGACTTAAACATTCTCTAGTTAATCGGGTTTTTTTTTTTTTTTTTTTTTTTTTTTTTTAAATACTGGAATGAATCACCTTAGAATGTGTAGTTACTTAAGTACATCTGTTATGTTGATGTATCACTAGTTTTATAGACCTGGATTAATTCCAGAATAAACAGTGAGCACTCTAGTGAAAGACTGTAAACACAGTCATTCATATTGAAATCCCCAAGCATAATTTGGCAGTGGGCTAAGTGCCGCAAGTATTTTATTCTTTTTTAAGTAGCAAGATGCTAATAGTCTCCATGCTGTAAAACTAAGGATGATTAGGAATTAAAAAAAAAAAAAAACTAAAGAACAACAACAGCAAAAAAAAAAAAAAAACAAAAAAACCCACACCTTATTAAAATTTTTCTTTATTATTTCATTGCTTATGGTTAAATTTGCTTCTCTCTTATACCGAAGTGATATAATTCAAGAAGTCATGCCTCTAATTTATTGAAGTGTTCTGAATTGGAATTAGCTAGCACTGAAATCTAGTTTTCCAAAGTGTATTTCATCCACTGTGCATGTAACCCAACACTGCATATATATTTCTTCTGTAATCAGCTGCAATACTTAGTAGCTCCTTTACAAAATCAGATGTGAGTCAATTGATCAGAAGGATCACAAGGTCTAAAGACATTACATTCCAGCTATACTCATCTGATTTTAGAGCCTCTCTAACAATCTTAAAATCTTAGCACAGTTTTCGTTTCTTTGTTTGTTTGTTTGATTTTAGGAGAACCTTTCATCTTCATTCCTTTTGTTTCCTCTTGTGACCTTTGCTTTGACACAAGCAATATGATCAGGATAGTGGAAATGTTACATGTTGCTTCCAGTTTGCAATACCTTGCTCTTGCAGTCATGGTATTGTTAATGTAATTGTTAGGAGATTTTTGTTATTTAATGCACTCTAAAAGTATGTCTAAATATGTGGAAATGAGTACATCTTAATGATAATTATATCCTAATGATACCAACTATTTATTAAATTATTAATTAAATTAAATTATTAAACGTGAGCCCTTTTGTTTCACTTATTTAGCTCCTCTGTCAGTCTTCAGAGAGTTTCTAAAACATTGCTGGAGATTGAACTGCCATAGTCCAAACAACAGCAATTTCATTGCCTGCTCATGAGTATCAAATACAAGAGCAAGGAAGTCACTATCTTTTCTTTATGCAGGCCCAAAAAGAGAGGAAAGAACAGCTGTAAAACAGAAAATTGTAGCAGGTCAGATCCACTACATGGAAAATGCAACTGACATTACAGAGGGGAAAAAAAAAAGTAAAAGAGTTTTAACTTGTATTAAAGTTTTATTAACAATTCATATTAAAGCTGTATTAAAATCTTTCTTGTCTAGAAATGGTAGAATATCAGATGTGAGATTAGAGAATTACTACTGAGATTTAGAGGAAAATCCAAGCGACTTTATAGAGGGACTTACTTCGGCAGCCCTGATAGAAATTTAGAAGACTAACCTTTTACATATTGAAATAAATCACTGAATGACCATTAAAAAATTGTGTGTGGTAAAGAAAATTATTGTTGCCAACTCAAATGCCTTCTGTAGAACTAGGGTGAGCAGGAACTTGAAAAATATGCAAATTGATTTGTACAATTCCTAGCTTTCATTTCCTTTTGGCAACTCTAATACATCAAGTGTAGGAGAAAACTAGTTCCAGTTAGATGAGTATCTATTCTTTCTTGGGTGAATGCAGACTACAAAATATGATTTCAGCAATGCAAAAATGAGAATTAAGTAACTGAAGCTGAGCTATAAAGGCACTGTCTTTTGTTGTTAATAAAATAGTTAGAATAAATTTATTGTGCAGTACTTTTATCAAACATCTAGATCTAAATGTAACAGCACTGGATCCATGACTTAGAAGAAGAAAAGCATAATGTCTTCTGTAGACATCAGTTTGGGTATTTTAGGCCAAAGATGGACTGCAGACTATGACCTTGCATCCAAGTAATAGAAAAGTTCAGCAGCCTTTTCAGCCCAACGTCTGAATTTGGAATCTGAACCTTATTAACGTCAAGCAGAATAATCTGAAGGGGGAAGGTGAATTTTAGGAAAATTTGAACCAGTATCTTAAGTTGTATTACGTGTATAGTTATAGCTCATGAAATATTAAAGGAGTTTTGATTTATTCTTAGGCTTATATAAGTTTGATATCAGTGATAATTATTTTAAGTAGTCCCAAATCTTGTCCAGAGGGATGGATCTTTTATCTTGCATTCTGAGGAGGAAGAGATAGTTTAGATTTTATGGAATTTATCCCAGGCCCACAAATCCTAAAATTATTCTCATCCACTGAGAATTAATTGAATTGCAATAAATAGACTTCAGCCCAGTTCTTAATGGACATAGATTAGTCAATTGGAAATGTCATTACCTTCTGTAACCTACAAAACATGTGTTGTAGATGATACAGGCTCTGCATTTATGTGCTGGAATTTAGCTTTCAGGTTTCTATATGTCATATCTACACATAATTTACATAGCTAATATTATACTGGGACAATGTGGGCACTTCTGGTTTGATCTTGGCAAGATGTGGTGTTTAGGGTATCAATAATAGGTAAAGAGATTGATTATTTAGCTGATATATGCAGTAATGTCTGCTAATTAGTGCAATTTTTGTAGGACATTAGAACCTACTTCTGACATTTTTCAAAGTTACCAACTCAATAGATGCAGAAGAAATGTGTCATGATTTTTTTTTCTATTTATATTATATTTTTATAACTAAGTATGAAATAAGACACTACCACTTGGAATTCAGTTCAAATGAGTGCAACACACAGATTAAAAGAAAAAATGCTCCCCTTAATGGACAGGTCATTGCTTTTTCCTAAGAAGTGATCAAAGCTTGCCTCATTGAAAAACTGGTTAAACACAGTTGCAGCATGCCAATGCTTAGGTTTTTTTTTCTTTTTCCATGTCATTTTCCTGTACCCCCTACAAAGACAGTGAAGGTAGACAGCTGAAGGACCTCCTAGAATAAAGGACAGAGTGTGTGGCAGATTTCCCCATGAGGTTCCATCACATTTGGTTTAAATATTTCATATTCATATTGAGTCTCTTTTATGCTGGCTTTATGCTGATTATACCTAGAGGCCATTAAATGCTATCAGGTACTTTATATTTGCAATTTTGAATGCAATGTGTGGTATGAAATTCTGTTAAAGGGGAATGTTTGACATGGAGTATGAACATATTAAAGTGGATGTACTTCTGAAAACTCAGAGGTTGAGGGAAGTTTTTTTTTTTCCTCAATTACTCTTTCAACTGCTGAATGTAACTGATGGTTCTTAGGTGGGGAAAGATGAGGTAAATCTTAAAATGTTTGCTTCTTCAAGTTTGCTTTTTTAATTATCATGAAGACACAAAAACTCACACAGTCCAAAATATGACTTTAAGGAGTATAAAGCTTGGCATGACACAGAATACTTGGAGATCCACATCTGGTGTTCTGTTTGGTTACACTCCCCATAAATGATTGTCGATATCCTCAAGATCTGAAGAGTTAAAATAGAAAGGAGTACTGAACAGTCTGATGTGAATAAACTGATGTGTATCACTGAACCTTCACTGGAGAAAGATCTTTAACTGTTCATGTATAAGATTAAATTTTTTTCTATGGTAGGAGATGGAACAGGATATTTGGAGTATCTGTAAAAGTATTAAAAAAATAGAAAAATTTTAATCTTCAAAGTACTTTAGGTGATGTAATCCTGACAACATATATGCTGGAGGAGTAACAGGGATATGCTCTAGGCAGTGCAGTGCTTCTTCAGTGCCAGAAATAGCCTGAAAACTTTGGAATAATTTGCTTGTTCCAAGCCTATAGCTTCTTTTTTTTTTTTTTTTTTTCTTTAAAAAAAAAAAAGTGGGTGTGTATATATATATGTATAGCTGATAAGAGAAACATCTGTATTGAAACAGTGGTGAAGAAGAGATGGGAACATGCTTTCCTCCTTAAAGAAGTCAGATGTCTGTTTCCTAACAGCTGTGACACAACATTATGAAAGCTCCTCTGCAAAGTGATGCACAGTAATCAATGAAGAGTTCGATTTGCTTTCCGTTTAAGTAAATCTGCAATATTAATTATCCTACTGTTGTGTAGTATGGAGATTCTTTCCATTTTATCTTAAATGAAACTGATTGAGCTAACTGCTATTGAGCTGCACCTGCCTTCACATGTGGATAATAATCCACATATCTGGGAGGGCATTTCTGTTTGTGGGTGCTGTACACCATCAGACAAAGGCACCATCTGGATGAGACTATCCAGCACGTTAACAAATCCTGTTTAGGACTGCAGAACTGCTAGAGCAAATCCTAAGCACATAAAAACCTAGGGAAGTTGAAAATACCATTGTACAAGTTAACCTGTTTTAAAATATGTTTAATAATTTTTGAAGTCATGATCTTTAGTACTCAAAATACTTAAAGGATTGAATTGTCTGGAGTACAAATATTACTTCTATGGCATGGTCAGATGTCTGGACCAAGAAAGAATTTCAAATAATGTCTATAAATAAGAGTTATTGGATCCTATTTTTGCTTTTACTCTGGAACAGCTTTTCAGCCTTGGACAAACTGTGAAACCTCTTCATACTTCATTTCTCCATCTTTGAAATGGGTATAGTATAATTTATCTTCAAAGAATTATGGATTCTCAGCAAAACCAACATGTACAAAAAGTCTGTATGTCAGTCAATATGCAATGCATATTGAGATGATTTAAGGCATTTCTGCTGCTGACTTTGTGCGCAAGCTCTCTGCCAAAAAGTCCTGCCCCCATAACAGAGTTCACAGCTGAGGCAGCATACACAGTGTTTAACAGTGCTGTTTATAGCCCTGGAGCATTAACTGAGGCTGCCATCCATTTCACATTAGTTATGTAGTGGACACACTGCCTCTCTTTCCAAATCTGCCTTGGAAATAGCTATTCCTTGAGCAGAGGTGTGGGTCAGGCTGCGGGGAGCAGTGTGCTCTGCAACCACCCTGGCATGAAGCAGGAGAATATGCTGCAGCGCTTTCCAGCGCTTGTGTTCTGCTGCTAGAGAGAAGGCAAATGCGCTCAGATGGCTCCACCAGGCACTCCTTCATAGTGGTAGCTGGCGGCTAACCCACTGTTTCTTGCAGTAAGTGCCTTAATAGTAACACATACACTTAAATGATGGTCTGATATGTGAGAGTATTACCCTTTACAACATTTGAAAATATTTGCAAGGAAACTTCGTAAGCTGCTTTTCCTATCACATTGTATACAGCTCTTCTCCTTCCAACCCCAGGTTACTACAGCAGTATAATCCTTTGAACTAGTTAACATGAATTTAGCCAAAATTTAAATATCTTTTTGTTAGGTTTTACCTTTTCCAAGCAGACCTAGTTTAGTCTCAGCCTCATAAATACATTGCAAAACTGTGTTGAAGTGGAAAGAAGGTAACAAGCTGTGTCTGAAAGTTCTAGGATACAGAAAAAAATACTTGACAGATCCTTTGAACATACTGTTGAACAATAAAAAGGATGAAAAAAATCTTTTTCTATCCTGTCTTTTATCATCATAGCATGAAAGAATACACACACTGCAAGTGCATTGAAATTGTAAGAAGTAGGATGTGGTCTGCCCTAATTTTAAACAAAGTTTGAAGTGTATTTTGATTATAATGGTTCACAGTGTGCCAGGTTGCTTAGATGCCTTCTAAAAAGGAGATTTTTACTATTATTATTATTGTTTTTATGCACCTTTATAGTAAATGTAAATGTTGGGCCTCACGTGATCTATATTTATTGACCAACATCAATGTAGCATATATTAGTCTTATGCAGCTTAGACATTCTGTTGTAATCCAGAAACAGAACTAACTTTTAAATACTACATTTTTACTTGTGTTGTGCTGACGTCCTACAGGATCTTTCTGGAAAAACTGTAAAAGCGAAGCATGAATTATTGGAAATGTTAGTGCTAGTGGTCTGTTCAGGGCTGTTGTCTGATCTGTTAGCAGAACACAGGGCAATCCCTTTCCCATTCCTTCTCAGTAACAGGAGGTCTCTCCAGCCTTAGTCTGGAGATCATGTTAGCAGTCTGTTGGCACTGCTAAGATGTTTGCAGATGTTCTTTTACCTCTAATCTCAGATTTCTGGTAGATCCATGTGGCCACACATCATCCTGCTGTAGTTTCATAGTCTCAGGGTAATGATCTCTCATTATGCATTCCCTCTTCACATTCCCATTCCAACTAAATGCCACAGTAGCTAATGGCACTTTTCAGCAAGAAGCAGCATATTAGAAAACAACTGCTTATGAGACACGGTGACTTGCAGGATTTGTTCCTGAGTACCGAGACAGCCTAGCATTGACTCTGTTTGCCTCGCTGCTGTCATCATGATGATCTACATTTTTTCATAATGTTTTTGAAGTCAGCGTACTTCACAGAACAAACCCATGGATTCTGCAGTCTGAGAAACACCAATAAATTGTGTAGAAGTAGTTGTTGAAGAAAAAAAAATCAAATGAAAAATAGGGGAAAGGGAAACATGAAGGCTGCAGAGAAGGAATGAAGGTAAAGGTTAAGATGTAATGGAATCATTGAAAGTTAGGCCAGTGCTCTCATAGTCTATCTTTAATGTTTTATTTGTTATTATTTCATTTGAAGTCATGATTTGCTTTCATCAGTGTTCAATCAACTATTCCTATATAATAGTTTATGAGTTTTTGGTTAATCATCAAATGTATAGAAGAGAAGACTTACTCTTTAAAGAATTTGGATTGTGAATACAGATGGTCCTAGGACTATCAATTAAGTGTTTAGTGACAGAGTAAAATAGATTTCCTGTTATATATTCCTGCTACGGAAACAAATGAGAAAAAAAAATCAAAATAAGATGCTCAATCTCTTATTAATACAGATTTTTTTAGGAAGCTAGCAGTGTTCACTTCTGGGCTGAAGGATATCACAAGTCTAAATAGGAAAATTCTTCATTGAAAAAAAGTCATAAGGAGAATTTTTATTTGTCATGTTTGGGCATAGTGAACATGTAGGGCTTAGTCTTTATTTAGCCTCCTCTGTTGTTAATTTGTGCTGTAAAGAAACTAAGTGCACTTGTAGATGATCCTTATATCTAAACTTAATCTAAGCTGCCCACATGACTATGACAGACCGCTATGAGGAATGAGTAATTCTTATCTGTAGTCTCGCCTCCCTGCTGGCTTTATCAGTCAGGCTTTACTTGACTAGAAAGGCTGACCTATCCTCACTGGTGGAGGATTTCAGTGGAACACCCATCTGACAGTACCACAGCCTCTCTTCTTGGAACTGAAACCAGTAAATTATATGTTCCACTGCTGCTTTGAATGAACTTAGCTCCTCGGGTGTGCTATTTATAATTTGTTTGGGCATGTGCTCATAAATATTTCTGTGTGACCTAATAATAGCTATTGTCAATAGTTTAAATAATTTCAGCTGTTGAATATGTTTGCTATTAAACAGTAGTCTACTATTAGTATTAACTCACTGCAGTAACTCCACAAGCTCCATAATCAGCTACGGTAGCTATATTTTTTCAGTCAAAGTAATCTGAATTAGCTGAGGAAAAGCTGCTAAAATACAAAATAAGTAAATAAATAAAAATTTAAAATAAGAAGCTGTTGAAATATAAGGCTAGTTGTAAATTTATTATTTTAACGAGTAGATAAATATGGATATATTATTATGATTTTCTAATTAGGTTCCCAGAAATATTTACTCTTTTGGTGACCCATGTGTGTGTACCTTTCATTGCTCTTAGATATCTTTAATTCCACAAAGAGATTCGTAGGTGAAATTTAGTGACATTTCTGAAGAATATTTATTAGTACATGCTTAAAAGAAATGGTTTAAACTAGAAATTATTCTAGAAAATGGCTATATAGTGCAAGACCATCTTCTCTAAGCATGCGATTAAGTTTGGGTTTTGGCCTGAAAATAAAAGAATTTGAAAAATTATCTATTTTACTCCTTTGCCTTCAAGTTTAATCAAATTAATCCCACTGTAAAAGCAATTATTTCTCTCATGCTCCCTCTACCCCCTCTCCCACGTGGTATGGTTCACTGCGTGTTCTGCCAGCAAGCTGTGTAGCGTTTTGTAATTGTCTAGTCCTTTCCTCTCAGGATGGTCATGTGGCAAGCATTGTAACTGTTTATCTAGAAAAATAGCATCAAAACTGGCATTCTGTCTTCTTTTTGTTTACTTGTTTTCAGTCCTGCCTTCTATGGTGAATAAGCAGAGGGAAGCAAGGAGAGGAGCGAGCTCCAGGTGACTGGCCAGCTGCCTGTGGATCAGCACCAGAAAGTGCTCTGCAGATTGCAATTTGAAACCCATTAATATAATGGGTAAAGTCTATGAAGCATTTTAAAACCTCCCTTGCTTATTGTGCTGCGTTTTATAAGCTAGGTGACATCAAAAGGATTGGTTCTGGCTCAGACCAACTAATAAAAATGGATAAGGCTTATTTTTATGCTGAATATCAGTAAAAGCATGTGTAGAAGATTACATTTAAGATTCTGGCTTTTACCCAGAGCACAACAAAGTCTATCTTATCCCCATCCATCAACACAGAGTTTGATAGGTTTGGAGACCCCAGCCTTGTCTCCTTCTATCGAAGCATGAAGAAGAAGCCTGGACTTGCATGTAGATCATGTGAACATGATGCTCCTTGCTCTTAATGTTGTGTTTCCTGCACAGCTATGAGAAAAATGTTGTATAATTATGCACATCACCTAAATAAGATCAAAATGATCAATAATTAAAGCTAGTATAGATAATAAAGCATTAACATGTTGTTACTATAATAGAAATAATGGAAAGAAAGGGAAAGTCTGCCTAATTCCTGACATCAGAGATAGCAGCATCTTTCAGAGCCCAGTAAGAATCACACACAACCTGTTTGCCTTTTTTTTTGCACATGCAGATTTAATTATTGTTAATTTTTCTAGTCAAGCACATGTTTATTTAAAACTGATTTTTTTGGTTCAGTAGTCCAGCCTGTACCAACATTAGCCTCCAGATCTCAACAGCATCCTGTTTATTCTGATCTAGCTTGCCTGACTGACTCCCCAAAGATAAAATTCACTAAGTGAACTTGACAGATTCCAGGCTGTCTCCATATGGCAGGGACTGGGCTGCAGCTTCTGAATCTGCCTGGGATTTAAAAGCTGCTCTCACCTTATTAAGACGGCAGCAGTTACATGCAAGCCA
>VXAV01005192.1:453739-469335 GCA_013399715.1 Alectura lathami
TTTTTTTTCCTTTAACAAATGGAGCACTAAAAATTATTCTAAAGAAAGTACAATTCTGCCCACCAACTGTGGATAATGCAGGGATGCCTTTAAGTATATTGTTATATAAGTTCATAGGAAGAAAGATGGAAAAATGGCAAACTTTTACTGCAGCTTTAGACTGCAGTGTTTTACAACTTTAACAGAAGAAGTTATATTAGAATCTGAATTCTTTTATTTAGATGTGAATTTATTTTTGTATTTTGTTATTAGTAGTCAAAATGAATAAAAAAATGACTGGAACAGCTTGCTGTTTGATTCTTCATAGTTCAGTGATCAGGTTTCATATGTTGAAATAAGCAACTATTTAAAGCCATCTGTTTCCTTTGGAATTAAAAGTAGTCATATTTCAATTTGTGTTAAGCATTTAATTGATACTTAAATCCAGTAGTAGTATGTTTTTACATCATTTGATAGCGATTTATTTTATATTTCAAAAACCATACCTCTTCTTTATTTGAACTCTTTGAGTTATTGCTTGCATTGGTTAGTCCCCTATCTCAGACATTAAATATCTCATACACAGCACAGAACAAGACCTCACCCTAATCATCTGAGTGGGATGTTCAGCAACATATAGGCCTTTCTCAGGTCTTCTCTGTAAATGAGAATTGATCTAATAGATACATTAACTAAAAAAGAAATTTATATTTCCATTTTAACATAACTAAAAATTAGAAAGACAGTTACTTTATCACTTGAATCAAAGGTTCCATCCACTCTTCATTTTTTCTCACAACAATGCAATTTCCCTTCCAAGATTTTGATGTTACTGGTATCATCGGATTGTTCCTGGGAAAGCCACAAAATCCTGAGTTAGGTCACTTGGCAGTCAAGTGGAGGAGAAAACTGCTTTTAAAGCTATATTGTATTGCTTTAAATTGCAAATGTCTTTGTATTTGCTTTAGGGGTTTTGTTTTGTTTTCAATTCTGCTGCTGCACTCCGTGTTGGAGTCTAAGATTTATATGTCTTTGACTGTTTAATGTTTTTTTTTTCATCACCTTCATAAATAGTAATGACTAGCTTATGTATATCCTGGGAAGTAAGGCAAAAAGCCCTTGAATTTGCCAAGTCTGAAAAAAATTAAAATTAGTGTATAAAATTTTAGAATAGGAATTAAGGTTCTTAGCAGCTAAGCATAAGCTAAGAATCTCTTAAATTCTAAGAACAGTTTGGTAGGTACAGTTAAATCTAGTTTTACTTGTGAAAGACAATAGCAGGCATGTATGGTTCAAAGTAAAAGGTTTCAGCTTAACGAAAGCTATTTAGTATGTTATTCTAAATCTGCAGAAAGACAAATCTTTATTCCAAAGGTATAGATCATTTCTGTTATGGGAATCCCAAAATTCTTAATGAACATTTTTCTTTTTCTCATTTCCAATTAGCTTTAGTACTTAGATTCCAGAATGCTAGCAACACTGAGATTTCTAAGGGTAATAAGGTATTTAAGGTGGTATTTAATTAGAGTGGTAACAGGAAAGACCTGAGCAGGACTGAAGTGCTGATCTTTTTTTTTTTCACTTTCCTCAGTGTCCCTTTGTGATTGTGACTGATGAGCTGATTTCTCTTTAAAAGTTCATTTGAATCATGTGGTAACACATACAGGCAGAGGTGCTGTGTATTTCCACACCCATTAATACAAAGAAATGTGGCAAATGGGGTAGAGGTAGTGTGAAGAGTTCTCTTAGCTCCTGACCTACTAAATAACTGCTTTACCTTGGTTAATGTGATTACCAATGTGAATGCTGGTGCTTACAATATCTTAATCTACTTTTACCATGAAAGTATTCATGCTCTTCATCTGCTGTCCTACCCTTTCCCATTGTCTATTTGTATCCCACTTGTGTTAGAATGATCATCGCAGACTGGCTGAGGCTGGCAGGGCTCTCTGGGTCCCTTTGACCCAGCAGGGCCACCCAGAGCAGGGTGCCCAGGCCCACGGCCGGGCGGCTTCTGGAGATCCCCAGGGAGGAGACCCCACAGCACCTGGGCAGCCTGTGCCAGGGCTCCGGCACCTGCACAGCACAGAGGTGCTGCCTGGGGGGGCAGAGGGAGCTCCTGTGCTCCAGGTTGTGCTCAGTGCCAGGGCCAGAGGCACTGGGCACCAGAGGAAGGAGCCTGGCTCCATCCTCTGTGCACTCTCCCCTCAGGGATTTGTGGACATGGATGAGATCCCCCTGAGCCTTCTCCAGGCTGAACAGCCCCAGCTTTCTCAGCCTCTCCTCTCAGGAGAGGTGCTCCCGTCCCTTTGTCATCACTGTGGGACTGTACAAGCTTCTTATGCTGCCCCTCTGCTTGTACAGTAAGATATAGTCGGCGCTGTTTTGCTCAGAATTGTCTTTACTGTAAGCATTTCTGACCTCTCACACCTGATTAGATCTCCATTTCAATGTGTAATATAAACATTTCCTGTAGTGAATTTCTACTGAATTAGTACAGTTGTGTTAGCAGAGTATATTTGCTCTGGCAACAGAGAAGGCTGACAGTATCCAGGACTGTATAAACAGGAGTACAGCCAGTAGATTGAGGGACTTTTTAAACCATGTCTAGGGTATTTGCTCTAGTCTGAGGCCCTCCGATTGAAGAAAAACGTTGTCCAGTGTTGGGAAGTGGGTTTGGCAGAGGGCCCCATGTGGTCAGGTGCCTGCAGCACAGCCTGCGTGAGGAGGCTGAGAGAGCTGCACCTCTGCAGCATATGGGGGAAAAGTCTCTGGTGCGACCTAAAGGCAGCATTTCAGCGCCATCAAGGAGATGAAATGAGATATTCATTGTGGGAGGATAGGAGGCAACACACATAGATCAGAACAAAAGAGAACCCTTAGTGGGTTTTGAAAAATCATGCTATCATGGAGAAATGTCTGGATCCAGCTCAGAGCCCCTGAGTCTAATCTCATCGCTATCCCAGCTTTGAGCTGGAAGTCAAGTTACACATCTTTAGAGGTCCCTTCCAGCCTGAATTTTGTGATCCTATGCCCCCGTAATCTCCCTCAAAAATAATGGCATCATTACCATCTTCTGCTGTTTTTGGTTCGTTTTAGAACTTGCACAGTTGTGATGTCTGATCACACCTGCTAATTATATCACGCCAATCATGTTTTTGTTTGTCTTATTTTCTTCTTATAGCTACAGAGACTGGAAATTACATTTTTTTCTTAATCTTCTTCCTGCAGCAAAGGAGGGTTTGTTTGCACCTGGAAGGTCTGTTCAAATCAAAGGACACTAGCTGGGTTGAGATAGCAGTCCTGGAGAGCACTTCAAATACAGAACATCTTAATCTTATAAAGAAAGCTTAATTATATTTTTATGATACACATACCCTGAAGAGTTCAGTTAAATACTCTTAACTTTTTTTGCTGTTGATACACATTATCTAAAACAACCTCAAATTTCTCTCTTACCATTTAGATTGGATAATCCATTGTTGTGCAGACATGCAAATCTTTGAAATGTCTATATACTCCAAGGTGTCATACCTATTGCCTATGCGACTTCAGGGAGAGAATTGGTCTAGCTGCCACTTTCTACTTAACATTTTTCTCATGTCTCTTTTGTGAATAGAATTCTCTGACAGTCTTTTATTTTTAAGATCAAAGTATTGTTTAACCCAAACAGAAGAGAAGTATTTTAAATCTGTTTAAAATAACAAGCAGGCTTATGTGTGCACTTGTATAATACAAAGGGTTTAATTTTTAGGCAGATTTCCATCTTCCAGTCACTGCTAATCTCTCAAGTCAAGTATTTTTTTGTTGTTCTCATGTGAGTGAACACACATTTTTAAGCTAGAGTTTATCTGAGTTCACAAGTGTAGACTTTTTCCTAGTCCAGTTGTTTCAGCTCACATTTGAAAATGAGTTGGCAAAATGAATAATATTTCTTGCATATTTTTCTGATTGCTGGTGGAGAGATACTTCTGAATTTCTGCTCCTTGTCTTGCTGATTTTTTTTCCAGAAGAATGCTAGTAAATGTAAGGAGTAGCCAGGCATTGCAGAAATGACCATGTTGCTTTGAGAAGGTTGCTAGCTAGAGTTCTCCTGATGAGCCAGCAAAATATATTGCATGCCCAGGCTTCATCTGATTCAGTGGAGAACTGGATTGTATCTATTAAACCATTTTGGGCATCCAGAGAGCAAAACCAGTTGATAGTGGAGATGCATCTAAGGAGCTTCCAAATTTCCCCAGAGCTTGCAGTTGGTGGCATGTTGAGCATTGTTGTTTGCGCTGATCATCTGACCGCAAGGTGTGGTATATTTATAGAAAGCAGTACGCATCCCAACATGTAATCTAACACAGTAAGTACCTCAGTAACTAGGTCAGACTTGCTGCACCATAACTATGCTTCTGCTTCACTGTCCTTGCTCAATTCAGTTTCTTAGAGTTGCAAAGCTGCAATTTCTGCAAAGCAAAAGCGTTGATATGTGAAACGAAAAAATAAATTCAGTGGAGCAGCTTCATGGAACATGGTTTTTGCTTAAAAATGAAATACAACCTTGTGCAAAGAGTCTGAACAAATTTTCCTATTACTTCCAGATATTTTCAATGCTTTGTCATGTAGACAAGTTTGGATTATATTTGAATATAAAAAGTTTGGTTTCTAAGGAACTTCAAAATTATTGAACTTGTTCAGGGAAAGGACTTCCTTGCTAGAAATCAAGCTCTGAGTGTCTGTATTTATCTAATGAATTTCTTGAAAATATCTTCCCTCCCTCTTTTGCTTCTATGATCTCTAACAAAGAACTTTGCCATTAACAAACAGCGGAATATTTAGTGGTGTGTAGAAGAGTGTTTTGTTAGGACTGTATTAATTGTTCTTTTCAAATTCTGAAGTAATTTGTGGTTCAAAAGTCAATGTGGTGTAATGGTTTTGCCCTTTCAGATTCACTCAATATAAGGTATTAGCTAAGAAATTCCAGTAGCAAACTGTGCTTTTTAATTTCTACTTTAAGTACGTAAGAAATTTAAGCAAAATATATTAAATTGTTAAAGCCCAAGAGATACTAAAATCAGGGTATAGAATCAGGGTATTTTCACTCTTGCTTTTCTGCATAGAGCAATAGAGATCTTTGCCATGTGTAATACTTATATTGTTTGAATTAATTTCATATTCTCTGTTTAATTGGAAATATTGTGTGTCATGATTTGTTTGTTTCTGCAGAGAGTGAGAGGTCTTGAGTTCAGGTTACTTAACTGGTGTTCAATTTGTGTTGCTAAAATGAAGTTAAAAAGTAATTTGAAAAATTCACTTTATGATCCTTATTATCAAACAACATTTTTAGATCAAATTGCCATGCTCTGTAACTCTCAGTTGAAATTTGCTCTTAGGATACCACAGACATATATATACATACATTTTTGTGACACCAAAAATTGAATTTGGTGTTCATTACCTTTCTTAATTAATGCTGTTAGTCACTGAAGACATCTCTTTTGGTGGATCTGAATGTACTTTTTCATCTTTTGTTCATTTAAAGTAGCTCTCTGCTTTATTGTGATTTTACTTTTATTCTTGAAAACTGTAGGCAGTGGAAGTACTAGGAGTTGTGTGATTTGAGATTTCCTTTTAAATACTGAATGTATTTGCTACTACTGTAAAGTCAGTCCAGATAACTACTATAGATAAACTGACAAAATCTTAAAATACATGAAGTTTTTGAGATGTATGTCACCTTCTGGGGAATGATAAGGACAACAATACTTCTCTTCCTTTAAAATTGGGCCGTGGTTATTGTCTGAAGGATTTTAGAGAGCTCTCCATTACCCTTCCAAAAACAGTAAGCAGTTCTTAGCTCTCTCTGTGATACATTTGGTTTATTTCTGATGGATTAACTAGTGATAATTTTTTATTGTTGTTCAGGTAAGCCATTAAACATACGTAGGAAAAGTAGGTAAAAGCCTCTATTACCTTTGGTTTGCGTTTCTCAAAAACCTTGTGAAGCAGAGCCCTTCACATACTTGATCCTACTATGATAAAGATCAGTAGGCATTAGTGAGCTCATAAATTATTGTTCCTTTTTAGATGTGCTCTTAACTAGTAGAAAGCAGATGGTGTTGCTTTACTCTCAAGAAAATTAGCATCGCTCTCATTATACCTGTTTCTGCTTCAAGGAAAATGTCTTCCCTTCTACATAGGCAGACTTCAGAGGAACATAAGTAACTGACAGTACACATTATACTGTAACTATGAATTCAGGCATACCAGGTGTGCATTAAAAAGACAATGGAATAGATTAGTTTGAGGGTATAATACATATCAAAATTGTTCTATACAGATATAAGAATATTAAATAAAAGGAAAAAGAATTCATAAAGCCTCGTAATCCCTCTTGGCATGAGTATGCGAATAGGTATTCAGGTTTTTTCGTTTAAGTATGCTGATATGATTAAATTTAACTTGACACAAGTGATGTACTATACCATGTGGTTGTAATATTTAAAAGAAAAAGCACTTTTCTGATTGAATACCTACTAGCTATCAATTTCTGTGTAGCAATATCTAATCTGAATTTCTTTTGCAGCTAGAAGCTGCCTGAATACTAACACATTTGCTGTATTCTCCATCTCGCTAGTTGCATGCTCAGCAAATGCTGAACTGTTTCAGTATTTTTTGATATCTTATTTAATCTAATGTCCTGGCATTCTAGTATGAAAAAATAGATTGTTTCATGTGGATTAAAAGCAATTTAAGGCTATAGCTCTTCTCTCCCTGAACTGTCATGCAGATGTTTATTTTTACTAATCCCTGGGCTGGATGCTGTTGCTGTTAAGTGTGCCACTGCTCTGTATGTGAGCACACAAATGCTCTTGAATGCTGTTGCTGTAAATTGGCTGTGTGCTTTGGGTACATTCACCAACGTTTTTCTCAGTGCTGCTTCAGTTTTGGAGATACCTTTCTTTCTACCACCCCTTCCTTCCTTACAAACAGAGTCACGGAAATAAACTTCAGACTGAGAGAGATGATCATTCGTGTCCAGTCCCACAATCTTAATTATTTTAAAGTTAAGTATTATTCAAAGCAATGTTTAAGCTTATCAGAGTGAAACCTGTGGCATATGGCAAAAGCCAGCTTTATAGCAAGATTTACTGTCCTATGTGTATATTCAGCCCTGTGAAGAAGAGCTAGTCTAAAAAATATGTATCTAAAGAAGATGTTCAGGGAGAAGCAATATAACTCTGCAGATCTGAGAGTGGTTTTAAGCCTTGTCCTTGTGATGGGGAAATTAAAATACACAGACAAATTGCCCATTCCTTCCACACCAACATAAGCTTTTTAAAGATTTAACAAAGTAGAGCTTACTAATTGGTAAAATCCAGTATAATCAGGGAAATTTTTCCCAGTTCTGTAGGCACCATTAAACAGTTTTGTTTACTTTCTTCATAACTGCAGATTTTATTTTCAGCCAGTTGCGGCATTCAGTAATGTTTATAAATACGTTTTGTATTGCACAGCCAAATTGTATTGCCATTGCCACCTCAGTATGAGAAAAATGTTACCTTTTTTCAGTACTGCGGTTTAATTTGCTAACAGCAAACACTGTTGAAGTAAACAGTTACTTATTAATGCTGCAAGAACATCTTAACATCAACATTAACTGAAGTACACAAATCATATCTGTGACAAATGTAAAAAGGCATGGTTGAGGCAGGAAGCCAATCTCTCTATTCCTTGTGCCCAATGATATTTTGATAGTTGTTTTAATCTTAGAAGTAAATAACAGTGGAGATGATGTTCTGTCGTTTCATTTCAGTGCCAAAAAATGAATGCTGCCTTTACTGCTATTAAACAAGATAACGTTTTTTTTGTTGTTGTTGTTAGTTGGTTGTCTGTTTTCTGTCATCAGTACCAAAGAGATGAAAATGTTATAACTAAACAAAAATGGGAATCAGACATTGTCTAACAGCAACAATAACATAGTTAATTTCCCAGTTCTTTGCATGTTTAGTTTAGTTTTTTGTTTGTTTTGTTTGTTTGTTTGTTTTTAAGAAGGGAAACAGAAGAATGGTGGTTTTCTGATCTATAAAACAATATTCAGCTCTGTTGAAATAAGTTCTTCATTTTAATTAAACTTTTATGGAAGAGAAAATCACAATCCTTTTCACTTGGAACTAGTAGATATGATTTGTGGATAAACTGAATTCATAAGTATTCTGCCAAATGTATTCAAAACATTGAGTTCAGATGTATGAAAACAAAAATACCACCTGCTGAAAAATTACAGGTACTGTGCAGAAAACGTGCAGTTGCCAGAAACATTTGGTTGATATTGCAGGGGATCTCTAATAGGCAGATGAGAATTTTTAATTAATTGCAATTTAGAAGTTTAATAGTCTCTGAACAGTCAGCTTCTAAGGGCAAATAACAGGTCCCTCACTATTTAATATTGATTACATGTCTGTATTTTAGCACTTTAATGGGTGATCCTCTGGGTTTCCTAACAATTCCCTAGCTAAATTGAAGTCTGTTTTCCTGAATTCCAATTTCTTAACTCTGCTGCTCATCTTCCTGGTCTTCCTTGAGTTCTCGGGCTCAACCTTGTCATCGTCTTCATGGAGCTTTCTAAGTAAATCAATCTCCTAAATTTATCTGGTTTAAATAAAGCAAACTGAAACAAAACGAATCCCACTGCTTCTGTGGGGGCAGTGGTACAGTAATCATCACTGCTTACCCTGGCTAGTTCAAGTGAACTGCCCTGAAAAGCAGCCCTGTACACTTTGATGTTTGGTATCAAATAGTTAGGAGGTACGATCTTCTTCAGTCAGTTCTGCTGCTTAAGGCAATTTATTATGGCATTACATTCTTATTTCCCTTACTAACTGACTAAGCTCCTTGTTTTATTTCAGTAGAGCCGAGTAATGATCCTGCCATTTGTGATACTGAAACTTGGACCTGTTTCATCTATAATGGATGAAGTGTGGTTACTGTGGTAATGCCTTAGAAAATGATTCAGTAAGAGGAATTGTAAAGAAAAATGTCTCCATTCTTTTCTGAGGCTAAATTACAGCTCATCAGTGAAAGATTGCGTCCCTGGTTAAAAGAGGTCATTCAGTTCAGAGAGATGGCATGTCACTTTGCACTCAAATAACTGCCGCTGCCTTTCTGTCTTCTTGTGTAGCATTGCAGCATCCCTTTAGCCTTGTTTCTCCAGAAATTTTAATTCCTAGGGCAAGTTGCATTCTGATACAGTAACTTCAGTGGTGCTTTTGTGAAGAAGGCCAAGGTCTGTTAGGCTGAATACTGAAACCACCGTGCTTATTTGCAATTTTGTTCTGTATGTAATATTTGTGAAACACACCACTGCCTACTCTNTTTATTTGTACATGAAAACTCACTAATTAAGTACATATTAAACTGTGATGGAGTTCTAGAACAAATGCCCTTCAAAGGTGTTTTCATTGCTGCTCATTTTGCCTCTCCAGACTGATATTTTGGAGTGTTCAGTCCTTGGCAAATCACAGGTGACATTGAGAGAATTATTTTTTTATTCAAATTCTGGAAATGTTTGTGCTTATATGCAAGTTACCAAGTAGGAATAGTCTCAGTAGAGCCTGGAAGAAAGGCTTACCAAAACCCAGTGCAGGACTGTGTCACAAGCATTCCGTGGTCTTGCTAGATAAGCATGATATGTCACCTGGGGTAGTATTTCTGGCTTCTCAGAAGGGCCAGTGTGTCCTAGTGAACAGTCTTGCTAACACATCTCTGCTGCTTTCACTGCTTGAGTTGTATTTCTGTCTGTAGTTATAAAAGATGGCCCAACTGTATCCAGTTCTGGGTTGCTTCAAAGACCTGCAGGCTGTATGGTTGCAGCATGTTTCTTTCCACTCACACAACGTCAGCTGAGGTAGCTCTGAGTTGTGCGCTGGGTAAATCATAACAACAGATTGATGTGTTTATGTTTTCCTGTGGAGACCTGTAATTTACCATTTGGGGTATGTTCCCATGAGTCTTACAAACTGGAGACTTAAGATTGTTAAGAAATGGTTTCTCATGACAGAATCTTTTATGTCAACACACCATAACATATTTTTGCGGCTTTGTCCTCTTTCTCCACTTCCCATTGATTGTTTCTTCAGAGCAGTAACCTCTCACTTTTCAAAATTGCTTGTGAACTAATTTGGGAACAGCTTTAAAAATCCCGTATCTTCAGTCAGTACTCAGTTAATAGCAATAATAGGTTTGTGCAACCACTATTTTAGACACTGAAAAATACGAACATGGACACACTAGCTTTATTACTATTCACCTGTAGGAGGCGGCAGAGATTTTCAGTATATTAATATATTAAAAAGATTAAAATTTCATTTCAGCAGAAAATAAGCAGATTGAATTAGAAAGCTTACATGCCAGTACTAGTTATTGTTGTTTGAGAGATGATGCAGAAGGCAAAAAAAAAATCTTTCTGTGGAGATGCAGTTCTCAAGGCAATGTTCTTCTACATGTGAGGAAAATGGTGACATTTGGCAGATAATTAAGACATGTCATAGTTCACAACATTTATTTGCATTGTTTGTGAAACTGTTCTTGTCTTGCATACACTATAGTGATTGATACTTTCATACTGCTGTGCTTGTGTATTAAACAAATATAAATGTATTTTTTTCTAAGAGAGCTTTCAAAATCCATCTGAAAGAATTGAGATACGGTTTCTTGAGGAGACAAAGCAGACTAGAATTTATAACTCGTCTCTTCCTTGTCAGTTAATCATTTATGAGGAAAGTCATCAAGTGAGATAGAAGTATAAAGGCAATATTAAGTATGTTCTTCTAGTCTTGAAGCCATGCTGAAATCACAGAATACTTCAGGCTGTAGGGGAATTTAAGAGGCCATCTAATCCGAGATTCATTTTTAAATCAGCGCTAACTGCACGGTTATATTAAGTTGCTCAAGACTCAAGACTCATCCAGTTTAGTTTTGAAAGTCTCCAAGATTCCACAACCTCTCTGAACAGCATGTTAACTGCTGTCTTATTAACTTTTTATAGACAAATAGAATTTGTTTCTGCAGCTTTTGACCACTGCTTCTTGTTCTTGCCCTCTGCACATCTGACAGAAGTCTGGTTCTGTCTCTGTAACTCTCCATTAGGTTGGAGGAGATGTAGGTAAGCTGTCTGCTAGCCCTCCCTTCCCCCAGCTAAGGTAGAGCAGCTCCTGTCACGTGCTGCAGTCCTCCAGCTGTCTTTGCAACCCGTCGCTGCACTCTCCAGTCTGCAAATGTACCTCCTGTCCCGGGGGACTCCAACGTGGACACAGCATTCCAAATGCTGCTTCGGAAGTGCTGTGCAGGAAGGAATAATCTTTTTCCTCAGGCCACTGACTGTCCTTCTGTTGCGCTGCCCACTATGCGGTTAACCTTTATTGTCTTACAGGCAAGTGCTGATTCATGCTTAACTTGCTGTCCACCAGTTCTCCAGCAGATCCTTTTCTGCAGAGCTGCTCTCTCATTAGTCAGCCTGTGGCAATGCAGGGGCTACTCTGTCACAAGAGCTAGATTTTGATCAAGTTCTTCTCTTCTTGCTTAGTCCTCTAACTACTCAAGGTCCCTGTAAAGAACCCCTATTGTTCTATTAGGGCATGAGGCTGCTGCATCATCTGCTTCAATATGCTCTTGTAAAGGTACGGAATGAGACCTAGGTGCACTTTCTTATATTGACCTATGGGAAAAGCTCCTTTTAAAACCTTTATTTGAAACATTATGTGAATCAATTCTCATTGTGGAAATGCATTTTAGATAATAACTACTTGAATACTTGGGATTCTCTTGCTGTATGGCTCTTCAGGCAATTTTGGAGACTGGTGTTTTCAAAATTTTGATGTAAAAAATTTTTTGTTTTTTTAAAAAGAGGAAAATATTGGTTGATGGAATAGAAGGTTGAGCTGTAGTTGAAAAAAACCTTTGTAAAATACCTAACAAATCCAGAGAAAGTGGGAGACAGGCAGGAAACTGAGGTAAAAGTAAGATTTAGGTGGTAATGTGAAAGCAAATACAAATTAATTGTGCAGAATTTTGTCCATTTGGGCCATTGAAACTAGCAAGAGAAAGGGTTGTCTTGGAGGACAAGGAAAGCAAGTATAATAAGTCTGAGAGGTGACACTTGAATGCTTTCTTCAGGTGCCAGAAGGTGCCAGAAGGAATGCTTTCTTCATAGGTATCTCTTTATCCATAGTACTATGTGGTCTTTAATATAAACAGGAATTCAGACTACGACTTAGTGTTCAGTAGATTGTCTACCTTCTTCAAAATATAAGTAAATATATCTAACCTACCCTAACCTTCCCACTTTGTGGGTGTTGTGATGTTTCGTTAGTCTGTTCTGTACTTCAGGCACTAACACAAAATGAACATTTCTTGTCAGATATATATGTAGCAGTAAGAAGAACAGACTTTTAGTTGGGTACAGCATGTTATACATGCAGAGAACCCAAAGCAGATGTTTCTCAGTAATGAGAATAAAGAACTTTCTGAGGTAGTGAAGAAAGTCTTTTTTGCTTCCTTACTATTGCCATTTTGTCCTACACTCTCTGAAGAACATGTACTTTGCATTTTCTTTCTTTTGAGGATACCTTTCTTTTGGAATACTGTTTCTTAAGTGAAATCTGAATTTGTATCTGTGATGAACCTACCAAAAAAGAGAGGTGGCTGGAGAATTCATTTTGTATGACTGCAGAAGTAAATGATCTGAGTCAAGTGGTCTGGTCAGTTAATTAAGCTACAACAGAGAAAGCTTGCAAAATCAGTCAGTTGTGATTATTGGTCCACTGTGGCTGGATGTCTGATTCCTTCTGAAAAATCTGAAGTGGCTGCTTTTATTATCATTAATTGGGGAGTGCCAGCAACAAATCTGGAAGAATTATACTGCCATGTTAAAGAAATCTAATATATTTCAATTGGATTATAAGTTTAAAGATGAATTGGCAGCTGTTTATCTGCTGCCCTGCCCACCCTTCTAACATTTATACCGTAATAATAACGTAAATTCTAACATTTGTAAGAATAATTCCCATGTTAAATGTCTGCCCTGTTTCTGAATTGTTGTCTATAGGCAGTCCATGACAGACTGGCAATAGAAGTGTATTCTTTGGGGCTGCCAAAATCTTCCTGTCTCTCTCTCTCTATATATATATTTAAATTCTATTATTTCTTTTATTTAGAAGTTTTATTATTTTAAACCACCTCTAGAGCAACTAGGAAAGTTCCTTCAACAGTGAAATATTAACTTGCCTAAAGTGCCTTACAGAACTAAACATTTCTGATGCCATGAAATTAAACAAAAAAGGAAATAATATTTCATATGTATGGAAGGATCAAGTACATTAATCTAAAACAGGCTGCTTCAATATTGATGGTTTACTTATGGAGGTCAGCAATTTTAAAGTAGAAATCTTATTGGTATTAACTCTACCACACGTAAGAAGAATTAATCACTCAGAAATACATGCGTATTGTAAGCATCAAAAAGCCAAAACACTGGAAGTTTGGGGCTTTTTGTATCTTTGAATACAGCTGTCTTAATTTTGAAACAAAAATGTTCTGCTTCCGGCAACTGACATAGTAGCATTTCTAATGTTTTTTAAACAGCTATTAATGTAGTCAAGCTGTGTTTTTTCTTCTTCTGTGTGTAATCATCTGCTCAGTGGTGCACTCTATAACTAGTAGCAGGAGACAGAGGAGTGGCCTGCTGTGATTGATGGGGCGAGGCCCAGCAAGCTGAAAGAGCCCCATCTGGATTAGGTTTTGGGAGCAGTCAGATGTTGAGAGGGAGGTCAGTAAGCCCTGCATTAGCTCCCCCTCCTTGAACACTGCTATCATCCACACTCATACACACATTACATTGCTCACACGCCCTCATCCATAATTGATGCTTGCTTTGGGCAGATGCTGTATGGCCTGGGACTAGAGCAGCTGGCTAAGTTTATGGAGGATAAAGGGAGCAGGATGGTACAGCAGGTATTTTCACTTTTATTTTCACTTTAACTCTTGATTTTAGTCAAACCAAGGTATTTCTTTTAACCAGCTGCACCGCTGTATGTCAGACTTCTAATACACGTTTTGTTGCTTAAGTCATTCTGAAGGAAGGCAAACTGCAGTGGTGATTATATATCTCTGCTGTGCTTGATATATCTAACAGAGCCCTTATAACCAGCAGGTTTTCAAAGTAACGTTGCATTTTTCTTCTTTGTTTCCATGCCCTAAGGATATGATGCAGTTTGGCTCATTTAACTACAGTATGAGAATCTTTCTCTAAATGTAAAATATCTCTTGCCAAAGAAACAAGATGCACCAAACAGAAAATAGAGTAAAACAAACAATAAACTGTTAGTTAGACTTTAAAATGCAGGCAGGCAGAATGGTTTTCATGGAATAAATACATTTTTATGCCGCAAATGTGTTTTTAAAAAGGAACACTGCATAAGTAATGTTTTCTGTACTCTGTCTTTTGTATACAAACATAACAAGCTTGCTTTATTATATTTTGACACTTTTCATGCATTTCTTAATTATGAAATCCCTTCAGATCAGAAGATGCTGAAAAGGCATGTTGAGATCTGAGATACTACGAACATTTTAAATTCTAAGATTTTCATCAAGTAGAGTAATATATAGGTATGGAATAGGAGAGATTTCACTTACCTACCTCATTGGGTTGCATTCTTTTTTTTTGTTCTTTAGAGTTCAACATTTAACCAGAAAGCAATAAAGCTGGTTTTATACACTGCCACGTAAAGCATATTTTTCACTTGAAATGTGGTTTTCATTAAATCTCAGGCCAGAACATTTAACAGAGCCTGACTGTCTGCCATCCTTTGTTCTTCTTTCTGTTGCCAACAACTGCTTTATTAAAAATCATGCACAAAGCGAGCATTAAGGGGTCATTTAAACTTAAAGATACTTGGAACTGAGTCTGACGTGACAACTTCTGTTTAGCCTCTAATGCCTCGGTTGTATTAAGCAACGTCTGTGTACTGTCACCCACAGTTTCAAGATTGCTCTAATACCTGAGTTCACAGGCTAATTTAAGGATCAATATTTCCTGTTGCTTTCAGGGCCATTTCATATTCTTGGTTTAATGAATTAGATCCACTGTTTCCTTGATTCATTTTAGTTTGCTTTATGTTAAAGGACACAATGATGTGCCATTTTAGGTGACTGTTTTGAAGAATTTTTGATTCATTAAGATCTCTTAAAATGTAGCTGAGTTTTGGGTAGCCTGGAGTTTCTGTCAACCACGTGTATGCAAATGTTAGTTTGCACTGCATTGTTCTTAATATAAATTCATATTCTAAACAATGATCTACTGGTGTAAATAGCAGAGAACATATATATTCGCATATTTTCATACTATCTTATAATATTGTGTCTACTGGATTCATAATGATTCAAAACTTCACACTGATTTTAAAAGCTACAGTAGGCTGCTGCTTTTAAGAGACTAACTACTCAGATTTATTGTCATTATCTTTTTTAAACTTACAGCTGGCAGTAGAATAAGCGTGGTTCTATTTTTTTTATTATTTTTAAATTATTTTTTACCCAAAACAATTTAATGAACACACGAGATCTGGGAT
>VXAV01005192.1:469368-483969 GCA_013399715.1 Alectura lathami
AAAAAAAAAAAAAAAAACACTACTTCTGACCCTTCATTGCTTATTTATTTGTAACCAAGGCCCCATTAATAAGCAATCCAGACCTTAACTTAGCAAGTCCAATGAAGGAGGCAGAGGAGCCCCACAATGAAAGTGCTGGAATTTCCAGTGCAGTTTGCCATTCTATGATAAATCTAGATAGTGGATTGTTTGGAGTTGCTGGTAAGAAATCATATGAAAGCTCAATCCTCTTAATTAAATATTAGCTGTAATTAGCACTAAGTGTGAATGTTTTGAATATTAATTAGGGTCTCATGGAGCTGTTGTCAATGTTAATGAGAAACAGTGGGGGGTCTCACAACATCTGTTTTAGGACTCAGAGTAGTATAAAATCCTGTAGATCAAATGCACCTGGACATTATCTCGTGGTCCCTTTGTTAACATTATTGTTCTATTTTAACAGCTGCTGACTCTAATGCCGTGTTTACCATCTAACATGAAGGCATAGCCTAAAGACCAGCAGTAACCAGCTACTGCTTTTCAAAGCCAGTGTGGTGGAAAATGCTTATATAGGCAGAAGTTCATTATTACCAGTTGATTATGTCCATCCTAAAACAATTGATTAAAAAAGATCTAAGCTCCACTGCGCTCCCCAAAACTTTTAAAAATATTTAACATTTAATAAATGTCTCTGGAATCCATTCATTGCTGTTTTTCATCTGGATTTTTAAGTGAAAGTATAAAGAGATCAGGGACCTTACGCTTTTATTATGAGAGCATAAGTATACATTTACAAGAGTTTTGAGCCTCCCTTAAAAGTTAAAACAGGCCAAGTTTCAGTGTAACAATAACCTTGGAAACATTGTATATATACACAAATAAAACTTACTGACTTAAACAAGTGCAGTATAAAAATGTCACTGTTTTCATTTTAAAGACTGTTGAATGAAGCAAGGTAAATTACTTGCTCAAGGCAATACAGTAAAACAGTACAAAAGATCAGATTAAAATTAGGGATGTTTTGATTGCTAATATAAAGTCTTCATTTTCTAGGACACAGTGATTGCCTTTTACAAAGCAAAATGTAGTTTTCTTATCTGAGCCTACTGTGTACCAAGGCGTGTTCCCGCACTGTGATTTGCAAATTTGTAAAAACTCTGGAGTTTAGGCCCAGTTCAGGTCAGATCACTAATACCTGAAGCAGCTGAATTTGGCTGGTAATGTTCTTAGGTATAAAGTTCGAAAGAATGACTTTCATTCATCTGTCTTATTTTGAAATTAGGAAATCAAGGACAGATGAGTAGAAATTATCTAAGTCCCTACGATATTCTCACATGCTTTGGTGGAAAAAGAACAAAGGATTTTGAAAACAAATTACATTTTCAGTCAAATATTAATTTTTATAATACTTGATAATTTAAAGGGATGATTTTATCTTTTAAATCAATTAGCCCAACTGAGTTGTGGAGTCCACAGTCCCTGTATTATTGGCCTCTAGTGCTATGTCATCTATAACATCATGGTTTGGACATCATTTATATCTGAAAGATTGTTCTGTACGTTTTCTCCCCTAGTATCATTACTATTTGGTATGAGCAGAGCGTTTAGTCAAAAGCTGGAGCTTAATCTGGCTACTGCCATTAGAGACAATAAAAAATGTTTCTATAAAAACATCAGCAACAAATGGAGAACTAAGGAGAATCTCTGCCGTTAATTGTATGTGAAGGAAAACATGACGAAGGATGAGGAAAAGGCTGAGGTACTTAATGCCGCCTTCACCTCAGTCTTTAATAGAGTTATCCGTTGGGTACCCAACCCCCTGAGCTGGAAGATAGGGATGAGGAGCACAAAGAAGCTCTTATAACCCAAGAGGAAATGGCTGGTGACCTGCTACAACCTGCCGCTTGTGCACAAGTCTATGAGTCCAGATAAGATCCACCCAAGAGTACTAAGGGAGCTGGCAGAAGTGCTCACCAAGTCACTTTCCATCATTTATCAGCATCCCTATGCGAGGATGTCTCAGCTGACTGGAGGCTAGCTAATGTGATGCCCATCTACAGGAAGGGCTGGATGGAGGACCCAAGCAACTACAGGCCTGTCAGCCTTACTTCAGGGGCAGGGAATGTTATAGAGCAGATCATCTTAAGTGCCATCACATGGCAAACACAGAACAACCAAGTGATCAGGCCCAGTCAGCAAGTGTATATGAAAGGTAGGTCCTGCTTGGCTAATTGACCTGCTTAGTGGATGAGGGAAAGGCTGTGCATGTTGTCTACCTAGACTTTAGTAAAGCTTTTGACATTGTTTCCCACAGTATTCTCCTGGAGAAACTGGCTACTGACAGCTTCAATGGGTATATGCTTCACTGGTTAAAAAACTGGTTGGGCCCAAAGATTATGGTGAAGGAATTAAATCCTATAAATAAAATTGGAGGCTGGTCACAAGTGTGGTTTACCAGGGCTCAGTATTGGGTTCAGTTCCCAGTTTACAGGCTGGGTAAAGAGTGGCTGGAAGGCTGCCCAGCGGAAAAGGACCTAGGGGTATTGGTGGATAGCTGTACAGCAGTGTGCCCAGGCAGGCAAGAAGGCCAACAGCATCCTGACTTGTACCAGAAACAGTGTGGCCAGCAGGACCAAGGAAGTGATTATCCTCCTGTATTAGGCACTGGTGAGGCCGCATCTCAAGTGCTGTGTTCAGCTTGGTTCTGCTCACTACAAGAAGGACTTTGAGGCCCTGGAGTGTGCCCAAAGACGGGCATGAGGCTGGCAAAGGGCCTGGAGCACAAGGCTTAACAAGCAGCAGCTGAGGGAACTGGGGTTATTTAGCCCAAAGAAAAAGAGGCTTAGGGGAGACCTTACTGCTCTCTACAACTATCTCAAAGGAGGCTGCAGTGAGGTGAGGGTCAATCTGTTCTCCCATGTAACAAGCAATAGGACAAGCAATAGGACAAGAGGAAGTGGCCTCAAGTTGCGCCAGAGGAGGTTTAGGTTGGATATTAGGAAAAATTCACAGAGAGTTGTGAAGCATTAGAACAGGCTGCTGAGGGAACTAGTTGAGTCACCATCCCTGGAGGTATTTAAAAGATGTGTACATGTGATGCTTAGGGACAGGGTTTAGTGGTAGACTTGGCAGTGCTAGGTTAACCGTTGAACTTGATCTTAGAGGTCTTTTCCTACAGAAATAATTTTAAGTCTCTAACTGGCCAGTTAGCATGCCTGACTTTCTACTCTTCTATCAAACAGAAAGATGGATCTAACTATATGTAGAGGTGAGGGCATTTGTTTTTAATTGTACAGGCATATTGTAAAATGGAAATGAAATACTATTGTCTTCAAATTTATATAACCTTTAAGTTCTTAAATCTATTTTTTTGAGAGTCCATAGCATAAAAGAAAAATTCCATGTTAACTGGTGATTTTAACTTGATGTATTTTTTAGATTTAAATGTCTAACATTGGGACTGAATCTTACTATGTTTTCACATTTGTGGTATGCAGTTGTTCAATACACCATACCTCAAAGTAGTTCTGAATACTGCACAGAATGTTATTTAATATAAATGTTTTCATGTGTGTTAACAAAATACACCTGAATTCTATTCTGTGTGCAGGGGGCACATGTTGAGTTCTGCAGATGGTAAGTCAGAATGGATCCCAGGTCATGGTCTATCCTTACTAGAGCTCTGTATTGGCTGTTGCACTCAGATAAATTTGGAATAAACTAAGCTTTGTCCATCTTCCTTGTGTGAGTTGAGGCATTACTTGAGGTAAGATTACACTGATGTTTTACAGTTAAAGAGCAGCCAACAGTTACCCAGGGAGCAGCAGATTCTAACTGTAATAGAATTTAACAGGGTTAGGAAAATTGATTTAATTCAGGTAGGAAATATTCTCAAGAAAACAAGCATTGTGTCCTTTTCAGGTCAGCAATCATAGCAGAATACTATCTTTGCTTTCTAAATTGTTTTATCTCACTCCACATTTCTTCTTCCTTTTTTTTCCACTTTGATCTTCACAGGGTAATCAGGAAGCTACAGCACCTCCTGACACAATGGCCCAGCCTTATGCCTCAGCCCAGTTCGCTCCTCCTCAGAATGGTATCCCTGCAGAATACACAGCCCCACATCCTCATCCAGCTCCAGACTACACAGGCCAAACCACTGTTCCAGAGCACACGTTAAACATGTACCCTCCTGCTCAGACACACTCTGAACAGAGTGCAGCTGACACAAATGCACAAACTGTCTCCGGCACAGCCACAGTAAGTCAAGGTTTCGGCTATTTTTAAAGCTGTTTATTTCAATTTACATGTGTATTTCTTGATAACATTAATTCTGATGTTACACCTAATAATTTTACACTTCACTTGTACAAGGATTGCTCGCAGATTTAAGTTTGATAGTCTGTTATGTTTTTTTTGCTGATCTTAGAGAATGTTGGTTTTCTGCTTTTGGAGCCTCTTTATGATGTGTGGAAGCTTCTTAGAATCTGTAGTTTCTTTTCTGTAATGTCAGACAGACAAACTTCTCTACAGCAAGCCCAGAAATTGTGTAGTAAAGTCTGATCTAGGAAAACCGGAGAGGGAGAATGAAGGGGTGGGAGTGGGTTGGAACAAAACACAAAACAGTTACTTATTTTGTGATTTTTAACAAGCTCTGTGTTTCTGACAAACATGAGCAGAATTTTTGCATAGAAGTATTTGTTGAACGATACTATATCGAAATTACTTGCATAACTCTGTGAACAAGTATTGTAAAGAACATCTCTGCAACAGTGTATTTTCCAGAGAATTTGTTCATACAGCTGTTACAGAAATTTGTGTGTGCTCAACAAAGTGGAAATGATAGTTTTCTTCTACTTGGTTTATATATGAAGTCCTGAAGTGTTACGGGTTACGCAAGAGGCTCCTTGGATTGCCCTATCGTGTAATTGAAAACTCACAAATTTGATATGTTAACAGTTTAGTCCTTGTGTCTTAATTTTAGAGTGGAACCCACTATATCCAGTGCCAAAGGCTGGCAGGTTTCTGAGCCACCGCCGGCCTGCATTATGCTTGTGGGATCTAGCACAGAACAGGCAATGCACTGCAGTTTGATTATTAGCTTGAAACAGCTGTACCTGCTAGCTGTCATCGTTGTCCTTGCTACAGCCATACTCCATACCTCATCTTACTACTCCTTTTTCCCCTCAAGTTTCACGCATCAGGGCAAGAGAAAAGGGAGGCATGTACCATTAAATGAGTTGCTCTGGAGATTTGTGTGTCCTGCCACATCACTAATTTCTTTGTACTGTTATGAACAAGAAAGAAAAACACTAGCATTTTATATTCTGTATCCAGAAGACTGGGAATTACCTAGGGCACTTTCATCTTATTTATGATGTTAACCTTTGAAAAAGAAGGAGGAAGTCCTTGTAATAAGCTTTTAAGAAAGCATGTGAATTTTTTTTTTTCTATATCCCAATAGCAAGGTCATCACAGATGTGTCAATACTGAGCAAGTCCACATATTGTGCCTATGCACATTCAATCACATACACTAAGACAAAACCAAACAAAAATAATAAAAAAGCACCAAAGAATATTCCTTGCAATTATTATGAACCATGTACATGTATAAATAGTCATTAACCCCATCTCATTAAGGAGATGCCTTTGTGAATTAATTACACAGTTTTGTGGTCTTTGCAGTGCAATGTTTAAGTCCTTTACTTTTTGAGTTGGCAACTTTTTATTGCTCTGATTGGCTCTTTGCTCTAGCACTGTGAGAAAGTTGAAGAACATCCTGTTTACCTATATACCTATACAGTATTCTGTACGGCTCTGCAGTGTCCCTACTTACATATCTTTTTGCCAAGTTAGCGTCTTGGTTCTTTCCAACTTTTAATTTTTCTTCCATTATCATTTTTGCCAACTATTGCGAAATACCACTGTCATTGGTTTAGAGCAGCAACTCTGAATAGATGCTTCAGAAAATATTAGATATTTATTACAAATATCATCTCTTCCATCGTCCCTGCCTCATTCTTAATATATCCTGCTATTTCCATTCCTTATTTTGACCACTGCTGCACACCAAATAGGCCACTGTGATGCCCACCTCAGGCTTTTTGTATTTTGAAACTGTTGGCCTCTCGCTGTTTGGTTCTGAAGTAAGAGGCTGTTGGTGCTAAAATCAATGGTCAAACACTTGTCAATGCAAGCAGGGCTGGAGCTCATTCCTCATTATTTATTGCTTTCAATTCATTGTGGTTGCTCTCCTCTTTTTCATTTTTCACTTTGTGTTCGTCTCATTATCAGAAAAGTTGGGTACATGTTTTTCCACCATTTTCAGTGTCAATGACTGATGAAATCACTTGGATTATCTGTGATGACCTTATCTTCTTCAAGTGTTCTATTCAGTCCAAGCTCCAGCAGATCCAATGATTCCCTTGAAAGTTCTGATATACTAATAGGTTTTATTGTTATTTGTTCTTGTGTCCTTTGCTGTCTGGTCTTCTAATTTCCTTTTTGCCTTACTAATATGGAGCTTGCATTTTACCTGTCACATACATTCTCTCTTCTGGCTCCACTTGACATGAACTTCCGTTTTCTGAAGGATAACACTTCAATTCTTTTGTATTTGGGATAACCTTTTGTATTTGGGGATTTTCATATACTTATTTGTTCTTTTATTATGGATCCTTTTCTTGCCATCCTGTTTTGTTTCTTACAGAGAAATGTGCATAACTTTGTTTAAGTAGCTCCCCTGCTGTTCATCAAGAATTAGATTTCCTTGCTTTTGACATTAGGATATTTTTAAGGATGTTATTTAAAAAATAAAAATAAATTCTAAATTCCAGTGTTATATTGAAAGTTGGGGAATTTATCCCTCCCTGCAAAACTGTACATGGAAAATGGAAGATTACAAGTGCATCACTCTGGATCTACATTGTTCAACATACTCTTGACATTCAACATATTATTCATCAACTAGTTTTACAAATTTAGAGTCAAATGTTGCTTGCACAGTTTAATTATGGGTACTTATATGTAAAATCTGTTATGCTGTGTCTCTTTAGTATTGCACTTAACAAACTTCAGAGACATTATAGATGGAGCCCAGGCAGATTTGACATGGGCTTTGCAATATTATGAGGGTCCAGCTGTGCACATCTCCTCTTGGGTGTAATAATATGCCTCTTTATTAAGAAATAAAGGTTCAATAGCACTGTGTCAACATTGTCAGCTCCATGTTGTCTATATTGTTGAAGGAAAAAAATGTTTATGCTTTTTTTTTTTTGAATTTATGCTAGCTTTCTGAATAGTTGGTTTCCAGTCTTTAAGAATTTTAAGTGGAATTGATGCTGGGACATAGTGGCATTTGTTTGGTAGGTTCCAGTATTTTTACATAGTTTCAGTAAGTTGTGTTACATGCATTGAAAAGAAAAACATTCTATTAATTGATTATTCAAAAAAATACCATTATGGTGATTAGCATAGATTAGTCGAGCTCTTGGAAGCAAGACCAGTTTTTGAGTTTTCTCATTCACATGCATATTTATGTGCGTTTGAAGCCGCATATGCCACTAAAAACGGATCTTAAAATTTTGAAATATGAAGCTAATAAACTGCGATTCCCTAATTTGTAGAACTGCTACCAGAAGTGACTTAACCTCATCCCTGAAGGACTTAACCCACACTAAGACTAGACACATACCCTGGCTTTTTTTGTTTGTCCCTTTGTTTTTGTTTCTTTTTTGTATGAATTGAAGCTAGAGCTCAGATAGGGTCTTGTGCAACCCAAACCACACTAAAGAAATAAATAATACAGATAAAAACGAAAAAGTTCCATGCAACTTATCTTGAATCCTTTACTGCAATGCAGAGTGTAATCCTGGTCCACCTGGAACCACTGTCAGTATCTGCATTTGCTGCAAATTGGGCAAGATTCCAATAATCAATTTTCTTACAGGTTTGCAGTTTTATGCACATTAAAGTGCTATTAATACAGGAAGTCTGTAGACTTGATTTTCTTATGAGTACAATCTATAGGCTTTAGTAAATGTTTCCTAAATAGCCTTTGATAGTTCAGAGCCTTTCAAAGTACTACCAAGGCAAAATGACAGCACTTCAAACAGTCTTTGAGTTGGTACAGGACATTATTAGGTACTTTCATCAAAACTAAAATATTTCGTTGAGAATTTAATATGAAGGGATTTATTTTTTTTCTCTTGGATTTTACTTTTTATAAGAAACCAATTCTTTCTACACTGAGTTTCTCCAAAGAACACACACAATATCTGAAAATAATGCTCTGGATACCTTTTATCATTTGTAGCACTGACTTCCTGTGCAATCCCAATTCATTTGTACACCTCTAGTTATTTTTTTTAAATGAGTCAGACTACTCTATCAATAAGTATGCAATTTTCCGTATAGTTACCTCTTTGTTTCATTCCAAAGTTATTTTTGTTTGAGAAATAATATTTTCTCTTACTTGTTTTTGCTCAGATTACTACCTAGCACTTTGAAAATTGCAAATGTGACGTACAGAATTTTCTGATATTGTTAAGATTTTACTTCTCTGCATGTTGTGCATAACTAGTTCAAACACAATTTAATGGACATCCATTTAGCATTGAAGATGTAGTATTAGATATGCTCTTGTATTTCCAAAAAGCATATTTCCTAGTGATTTTTTTTTAATCTGTTATTTTACACTATAAAATAGCATGAAATAATATTTTTTTTAGGATAGGTTTTGGAAATGAGTGGTACTTAGTATGTCTAGGGATTACTTACTGTACTTTGATATAATAAAACGGGCAAAAATGTACAGGATGAAAGGGAAGTAAATATTTAAGGACAAGATGATTTAACTGAAACAATATAAAATACTCAGTCTGTAATAAAATACTGTCAGATTTTCATCTTTTGGATCAATAAGTTTATTTAAATTTAGTCAAGGAAGTAGTCTGTATGAGTGTATGCATAATCGATACTCATCCAGTACTGGGTTCTCCTGTGAGGTTATTTAAGTGCTAATAGACTTTTGGAGTTGCATAGCATCAAGCATATTTCTAGTCATTAACAAAAATAGTAGATTGTTTCTTTCAAGAAGGCTGGATCAATGATAAGAGTGTTATAAATTATCATGAGTAACATGGGAATATTTTTCAGAGTAGTTTTGACTGTTATGTTACAAAGTACGTATTTAAAAAGATTTTTAAAATATCCCATCATTTTAGGAAATGTGAAATTGCCTTTTACATGTGTACATATATTGTATGTGTATTGTGTAGTTCAGAGAGTAAAACTGGTTGAACTTTTTCTTCTGTTTTTTATACACAATTTTCACTGAGGTCAGTGGAAGATGGATTTGTAATTCTGAAGTGCATTAACTCTGCGTGTGTAAGAAAGCAGATAATAGTAAATTTTGTTTCTCTATTGCTTTCAATTTGAAGTGTATGATAGTAGTAATTGAAGCAAATATGGTATGGTAAAAACCTCATTTGTGCTGTTCCGAGTTTTATGTTTTATGTATGTGTGTACATTTAAAAAAAAAAAAAAAAAAAGTATTCTCCTCTAAAGTTAATTATGCTTCTGATTTAATAAAAAACTTCAGGCCATTCTGTAGTCTTTCTGCCTTGAACTATGATTTCACCAGATTCCTCAAGCCAAGATGAATCAGTCTGCAGCATGGCATTAGGGGATGCAGTGCTTCTGGAGTCCTTTAGAAGACTTGTAATGCAGGCACATAACTGCAGTGCAACAGCTACATTTCAGCTTGGTAACCACAAAAATTCCACTTGTAGCACCCACTGAACTTGATGCTCTTCTTTGAGAATATAATTGATATGTGAGATAAAACTATCTGTTGTTACAGTTAGCCTGCTTTACCTCCAAATTTTTGCATGTCCTTTGAGTTCTAACAGTCTGAAAATTTGGTGGTTTCTTTTCTTGGTGTTGTGTCCAGGTTTGTGCATTGTTTAGTAGTGTTGCATGAAATTCCATTTCATGTTAAACAGTAGGCTATGTCCTTCTTGAGTTAGAGGTGTTGGTCTTGTTCTTACAACAGTGTTATTGAAGCAGAGGTACTTAGAGTGCAGTTGTCTGTAATTTGCTAGTTCATCATGGTTGTGTTCATTAGCCTGGAGATGAATTATTTTGAATTCTGCCACACCAAGAATGTTTATGGAGAGCGGGACACTTTCCAGCACTGCTGAGCAGAACTAGTATTAACCTTGTCTCTGAATATTCTGCTTTTGCCTAATAGGTTTTCATAGTACATTTTGGACATAGATCCTGGAACTGCCTCTTGTGACCTGGAAAGAAGCAGTGACTAGCTTGCCTCTGTGTACCGCTCTGACTGGGAAGCACATGGTGCAGAACTGCAGTGCAAAGAACAGTGTCAATCATGTATCTGAACAGTGGCACTTGGAGGTCTGTGCTCCCTCTGTGGAGCAGCTAGAAACTTTGCACCGTGAAGTGGCTGTCTTACAAGTCACATTTCCCCATGGATTTTTTTTTTTTTCCCAACTGCTGTCAATGTTGTTTTTTTTTTTTTTCCTATTTCAATTCTGTATTTTTGTCTGTAGACATTTGTCCCACATTTTTGTCTGTAGAATTTGTCACCAGCTTGCTAGATGGTTGATACTACATTGACAATTGTTACAGCAGTGTTTATTTATCTAAATCATACCATGCTGGCATAGGCTACTGTGTCATCGTGTGCTATTTCAGTTATGCTGCCCTGTGTATTTTGTCCAACTGCTACTTGAATAATATATCTCAAGGAGTTTGCTTCAGCACAAACAGAGCTTCGGAGCCACAGAAGCAAGCAGCTTGGTCCAGCTTCTACTCTACAGTATAGTGAAAAGATCAAAACTGACATTCCAAATAGATAAAATAATTCTGTGCTAGTTTGGTGAGGCACAATATCTTGTGACCATAGGCATTATTACTTGTAAGTGGCTTCCTTGCATGTAAACATTATAGCTATGCCCTATGTATATTTCTTTGCTTATGCTAAAGAATTACACAAACATCCTGCTCACTTAAACATCTGTATTTGTCGATGCATGCTCTGAAGTTGTTTCTTCATAAGGATGACAGTTTATGAAGTGCCCGTCTGTATTCTTAGTTGTGTTGCTTGCTAAGAAGATAAATGCCTCCTTTTCTGTGTTGCTGAATTAGCTTAGGCTTTGATTCTAGAAAGTACTTGTCACATGTCAGTAGGTTTTCTTTTTAGTTTTCTTGCACGTTCTGTTCTCTCTTGGTTTCTTTGCTTTCCATACCAATTTTTTCATGTTTTAGTATTGGCTTCTTCATCTCTCTGTGTAGCCGTGGCATCCAAATGTTCTGGTTGTGATTCAGGTTCTGATGTCTTGAGAAAAAAGATTTTTTTGCACATTTTGCTGAATAAACTAAGCATAAATTTCAAAGGGAAACTTGCTGTGGTGAAATAGCTAATTACAACTTACTTTATATTTGACCTTCTGCATCTTACATTATAACACGGTAATTAGAAACAATCCTTATTTACAAAGGGGATTTTTTGAGAAAATTAGCTCTTATTTTCACTAAATACAGGAGTGTTTCTGCTAGATTAGGTAAGACTAATGATGTTTTCCATTCTTCTTGTAATTGGCCTGCAAACAGTAGTTAACAGTTTTCAACTTTATGAGAAGTTGTCGATTCCCCTTGCACCAAGTCTGTAACTAGTGTTGTCAGAAGCACTTTGTGCAATGGCATGAGTAGAATATGTTGGCAATTTCTTGGTTAACAGAGAACATCCTTATATCCTTGCTTTCAAGAACCTGACTCTTCAGCAGGGAAAGAATGGTGAGGTACACCATTGCATCAACTGGGATGGTTTCCAATATGGAAAACTAACAGGGTTTGTAACTAAAAGCTACGAAGGTCATTCCTATTGGCTTCCTGTCTTCTTCCTTAAATCATAAGGGTGAATCTCTAGTAATGTGACAGTCTTTTCACAATGCCATAACTTACTCTCCTTCATGACTATTAGTCTAAGTTAACAAGGGCTTAGTGGCTTATTACCCCTAACCCCAAAAACAGTTTTTTCAAATCCCTGTTTATACTCTCAAGTTTCCATTTCTCTCCCACACAGCTATCTCTTCAGCTTTCCCACCCACCTATTTGCAGAATTGCTTTAATTTAAGCCCATTCGTGTGTGGGCTTACTTACCACTTCTCCCTGCCTAACGTGTTCCCTTTCTAGGGTCAGTACAAAAGTGTGACTTGATTCAAACATCTTACTTTGCTGTCCATTGGTGCTACAAAGGCAGTAGTAAGGCACATAGATCTGTCTCGGCTTAACCTGAAAGCATTTGAATTCACATGCAAGTCTGAAGCTACTTTAGGGTCTGCCAAGGATGAGTCAGGTTAAAATACACATCACAGGCAGAAGTAGGCAGAGGACAAATTTCCTATAACTAGATAAGCATCCAGGACACCATTACAAGTTCTCCTTTTATACTTTACTAGGAAGAAATTTAGACTGAGCTAACGGTCTAGCAGACATGGTGCACTATTTGGTCTTTCTGTGGTATGCAAAAAGGTTTGGGTTGTCATTTTAAGCTGCACAGATTTAGACCTTAAATGGTGAATTGTTTACTAGTTGTAGAAAAAGATGGGAATTCCGGGATAAATAAGAGGGTAGCCTGTTTCTTTCTGTCTTGAATTAATCCTACGTATGTATGACAATTTATATACAAATGAGTGACATGGCAATAGCAATTTACATATCAAAATATTTGCTACAATTTGGGGAGTTTGGCCTCAGTCACAAGGTCTAATAACACTGCCAGGTGTCACAGAATACAATCATAGAATATTCTAAGTTGGAAGGGACCTACAAGGATCATCAAGTCAACTCCTTTGGCATGGAGACAAGGTATGATAGACAAAATACATGAATCAATGGAACAGAGGACTTCAAAGATGGTTTGCCATTGAGAATATCTCAACCTCTATATATTGACTGATTCTGAGATGAGACTGGAACTGCCTCCCAGCTTGCTTATACCTTGGAAAGCAAGAATGAGAGATTTCTCTTGCTGTGAATTTATTTTTATTTGGGTTATAATTAAAATACTTTTATTTTTTTTCTGTNCCTGTGCTTTTAGCAAAAAGTGCATCAAAATATGTCAACAATTTAATAAGGATTCACAAAAATTCCAGATGTTCCAGAGCAGTATCTAAATATTTGATTTGAAAACAATATGTGTACTCAAACTGCAACATACTGCAGTCATGATCACCCAGCTATCGAGAGAGATCTATGTCTGTCTGTCTGTGCTGATTAGTGTTTGCAGAGGAAGCTTCTGTATGGGGGAGCTTCAGTTAATAGATGATCTAGTGCTTTGTAGGAGAATGTGTGAGGTAGAGAAGTCAACCAAACTGAAGGGAAACTATGTACGTTAGTGTAACAAATTAAGTTAGGTGTGCGGCACTATTTTTGCTTTTTACAGTGACATACATTATACTTTGTAGTATGTTCTTATTAGAAAAATGCTATTTTAATGCTGCTCTTAGAGTGATTTATAGCCAGTAATATAGTTGGCTATAACATACATTTAATTAAAACATTTGGAAGTATTAATCTTAACAAGAAGCTATATTCAGAAATAAGTTCTGTATGGTTTCACTTACATTGAAGGTAAATTGATAGTTAAGGGTACAGAACTTCTCTTACTAACTTCTGCACTTACTTGCAACTGACGGCAATTCTACTGTTGTTTGTGTAGAGACCTATTCTTTTGTTTTTAGGGATATGAAAATACTTGGGTTGTGCTGAGTTATAGGGTTTCTTATGGACACGTTCCTTCCCCTTCATCTCGTTTATTACATAGTTTTCAAGTGCAATGCTACCAAATTTAGTGAAACAGATGCCTGGTTTCACCTCAAAATACTAGTATTTCCCTGTCCTCATACATAAGCTTTTCATTTTTTTCTTTGAAACTGACAGGGACAGGTGGCAAACTGTCTAAACCTGTGTCGGGAAAAACAATGGAGCTTTTCTGTTTGTATATGAATGTCATTTTTTAAAATATAGAATGTGCTCTAAATTTGACAAATGCTATTACTTTGTGTATAAATGAATGTATATGAAAAAAATGGACAGTGTTAAACACTAATGGATCTTAAAAGAGAAGTAGCTAGATTGTAAGCACATTGAAAATCTTATGTTACAAATTGCTTAGTGTGATATGCTTAACATATATTACAGCATGTTTTTTTTAGAAAGCTTACTTAAAGTCCTGTTTTGTTTATTTATTTTTATTTCTGATCAACAAAATCAGAAAGTTAAAAGTTTGAAGAGCAGTCATGTTTTCAAAGTAGACATTGAAGCATTTCTAATGCATGAACATTATCTGATACTCATAAGCTGGTAATGCTATAGTGTAGTAAATTTTCACCGCGATACACAGTGCTTTCCTTCAGTGGCAAAGCAGAGTTTTATCCTTAGAGATATCTTGCAGACACTTTCAACTGAAAGTGTTTTTCATTGTTGTTTATAATAGTCTAATAGAGCAGCTTACTAAATTATTATAGCCAGGAATAGGTACCTGCATAGCAGGGTCCTGAGTTTATGCAGAGCATCTGAATGGTAGTCTTTG
>VXAV01005192.1:490180-506314 GCA_013399715.1 Alectura lathami
AATTTAAGGGTATATTTAATCTCGCAAAGAACACCGCGAGCAGTTTCTGCTCTGATAGAATTAGTGCTGTACAATGTTTTCTTTCCCAAATACCTCTGAGTGAGAGAACAGAAAGTGAAATATGCATCTTGTGAAAGCCTTCTCAACATCTCTGAAAATAATGTATTTCTTAATAAATTTTCAGATGGCATATTTTATTTTGGGACAATTGGTCAAACTAGAAATCCAAATGACAAAACCCCAGTGGGCCACTCTATCAAGTTATGGATACATGACTCAAATTGTCAAATGCTGCTTCATATTACAAAGCACAGGATTTTGATGATAACATGAAAAAGTTACATATTTCCAGCTTGTAGTTTTATATTAGGTTATGAGGTTTTCTGTGTCATGATTCTGGGCACAAACTTGGATTGTTTCTTTTGTTTGTTTGCTTGCTGGTTTTTTTTTTGTTGTTGTTGTTTGTTTGTTTGTTTTTTTCTATAACATTCTCAGAGTCTGCATTACACTAAAGCAGGTGTAGCTGTTCAGTCATTCTAACTGACTAGGTGTATATTTCAACAGTGCCTCTTCCTGTACTTTTGAATTAAATATCCTCCTCATGCTACAGTAATCGTGGATGTTCTTAATAGAATTGCATGGGGGATCTTAATTAACCTTTTCTTTCTTTTTTTTTTCCTAAGGAAATTTTTTTTAAAATCAATGGTGTGGTTTCTAATTTAATGCACACACTTCACAATATCTGTTAGAGGCTCTTCACACGAGTAAGTCAGGTGAAGAGAGAACTGCTCATCTTTAGCTGACAATTCATTTTCTTTCAGCTGAAATGTTCACCTGGCGTTTCTAATTGGGGAAGGGAAAGAGTTCTGAGTGTATGCATTAATAAATATAAATTCATGAAGAATATATATAATCTCATAACTGCAGTCATTAAAACATATTGGGTGGCTATGCAAATAACTGAAGGATTTTCAAATTGTTCCTAATATTTGTGAGTCTCATATATTTGATCTGCTTTTCTTTCTTTTGCTTTTGTAAATAGCAATAATAAGTTAAATGCTGTAACTATTGAGAGTTCAGGAAATTTCCAGTCTTTTGGAGCAGATTATTCCATCACTGAGATGGAAATGAGTAGACAGTAAAGGTGTAATATACAACTTCAATTATAATTTACTACTTTAGTTGTAAATTCCTTTCCAGAAGTCCAACAAAATAGTTTTGACAATACTTCCTTCAAAAGCTACAAAAGGATATGATAAAAAACATAAATGCAATTCATGCCATATTTCTATAAACTTTTCTATTATCTTTTTCTTTGAATCAAGTCAGTTTAAGTATTCTCAGCTCACTGTAGTTCTAAATGAGTTTCATTCCCAATAGCTTTTAATTATTGCCTGAACTTACTCTCATTTTAGAAGCTAAGATCTCCTCACAAAAAGAAGATTCTGAGTTCATCCTGAATAAAGTCTATCAATTTAAAAAAAAAAAAAATCCTCCCTCATGTTCCTGGAGAACTATACATACAATGTAAGCTTCATTGCCAAACTGAATTACCAGACCTTTACTCCTTAAAAAGCTGTAAGTGTAATACAAGAACAAAATAGGATGAAAATTCCATGGCTAGAAAAGAGTAAAAAAGAGCCATAAAATGGTTTCTTTAAAATATATGTTAGATTATCAAGTATTTTCTACAGCAGCACTGAAGTGTACTTGGATGTCCCAAAATCGTTGAAGAAAATAATTATTTTTTACAAGGGAATATATACAAACTAGGGAGACAAGCTTAGGATTAGAGCCAGGTTTGAGAAAAACAACTGAAAAATATTTTCTATTTTTTGTTTTATCCCGGTCTCTGTCCATTAACCTATGTAGATAACTGACTTCTAGGAGGGTTTTTTTTTTGTGCAGTAGAGATTTGAAATACAGTGAAAAACAATGGAAAAAAGAATTCCTGAAGCGTTGTGAAAGACTAGCTTGGGAATGTGAGAAACCAGGGTTGTTATCACAGGAGCTGGTGTCTGACAAGCTGTGTGATGGGCATTGTGTCGTAGTATGCTACTTTGCATTTTTCTTATTTTTCTTTTTCTTTTCAATTAGCAGGAAATAATAAAGCAGACTTCAGTTGTAGTTGAAGGAATCTGGTGAGCATTACAGCTTACAGTTTCTGATACTTGATGTTACACAGGATCAAGAGAAATGGTGGAGAGGACATCAGAATGTAGAAGTGATGAACTAGCAGATGATGAAGTAATTATGACTGAACACACACAAAAAAATGGCATATGTTTATTGATTTACGTAGTTATACCATTATACTGTATATTTTTTATGTCTACATATAAAGAGAGTAATATAAGAATCTTAGTTATATAAGTGGGATTTAATGGGAAAACAGTATCACTATGTAAATCAATGCACACTGAGGAAAGTGATTGTGCTGGAGTGCCTTCCTGAGGCGTATTAATCCACCCTCTCTGAGGAGCATCCTGTTTATTTGGGTTACAGCCATCAGATGCTGGATGTTGTAGAACAGTCATGGGAAATGATGACCTACAGGCGTTGTTTGCTGGCAGTATGCTTACATAACATTTATTCTCCTGCAATTTCGAGCTAAGGTGAAGGCTTGTGTTTTACTGTGGTTTCTGCTTTGCGCAATGACACTGAAAACATGGTTCTCAGTGTGTGTAAGACATTTTGTATACCTCAGAGAGTGTCTGGGCACACTTAGTGCTTGTTTGGAGTATATGATGGAGGAAAGAATGAAAACTCATGTCTTTACAAATGCATAAATTATATGTAGCATAAAAATAAGAAATAGATGAATCATAACCCTATCTTTACTTCAAAAAGAATATATAGAATATTTGAAGAAGTAACTGCTGTATTTCAGAAAGATCACAGTACTCATTCGTGGTAATGGAGAGCATTTTTTGGGGGGCAGGGCAGAGGAGAGTTGGAAATTTCCTAAATAGTTGTCTTAATAGAGGGTTTCTTGTATCTTTTGAAGTAACTGATGTGAGATACTGGATCAAGGTGGCCATTTGCATGATTGCATTTGTCAAGCCTGGTATTTGAAAGAATACCTTTTCAAAAGAAATTCCGAAGAAACTCAAAGGAATTAATTTTGAAAATAGTCTGTGTAGAGAATGCAAGGTAGGCCCAAATAACTGCAATGAGCAACCTCAAACTGTTGCTAATATTTTTGTAATTTTTTTGTTGTGTAGGTTGTTTCATATTAGTAACAAACAGATTTTTTCTCACTTGTGTAGACTAAAGTTTTGTTTGTAAAGTAGTTCAAAATTTTAACATTATTACATAATTACATGTTTAGCACACCAATTATATCAACTGCAAGTATTTTGTTCAGTTACTAAAATCTAAAATAGTTGTTTCAGAGGCGATGTGGCTTAGAGACTACATGTTGTGTTCTTCTGCTTCATATGCACCCTCGACATATTTGTGAACCTGTTAAGTTTGAGCGGCATTCTCCATACTGGAAGGCTGGACAGGTGCAAATGAGGAATAACCCAAATAAAGTGAATTCACATGACTGAAATGGAGGGCATAAATTTCATCTGCAGAAGCTTTATTGCTGATGACTGTTCAAAATGAAAGAATCCACATAACGCAGTAATGGTAAATTAAAACAAAATTATATTGATTAAAGTAAGCAACTGTGAGCCAGAAAAGGAAAAGTGGTCATTTATGTAAGAATAAAATGCATGTAATTATGCTGTTTTCAGACAATGGAATACTAATTTCTATCAAGAAGGAAAGTTTTCCCCATCCAAATGAAGATTTTTTTTATTTTTATTTTTTTTTGCCTCTTCATTTTAAAGCATTCTTCCTTTACACGCTGTTTTCCTAGGATATTCAGCTTTATGAACTGATCTTTGTCAGGGTCCTGAGGGCACCATTGAGCCTTACAGGTCCTGCCCAGGGGCTCCATTTTGGCCCAGCCAGCAGCGCTGGCCTGCTGCTCTGCCACTGCCCTGCCCGGCGGTGGGACCTGCTCTGAGCAGGACTAACCTGCTGACTGACATCCCAGTTTGACCTCAGACCTGCCCCAAAACTCCGTGTACCTGCCTGCTGACCACAGGGGGCTAAGTGGCCATGCTTGGGCAGGGTGCTTGGATCAGATGGCCTCCAGAGGTCCCTTCCAACCTCAGCCGTTCTGTGATTCTGTGATCTGCAAACAACATAACTGAACCGATTCCCATTTCTGAGATTAAAACGATGAAGCTCCTCTGTAACGATAGCTGAAGGAGAACAGATATAACATTCTGTACTGATTCCTATAAATAGCAAAACTATTATGGCTGATGGCTTCTCTGTACAGATGTTAGATGAAAATAGGAATTTCTTTTGGTTGCGATGCGCTAAGATACAAGAGGACCAAACAAAGCTAATAAGAGAACTAAACCCAGCCATTTTTTTCAAGGAATGTCCGTAACTCCAGGATTACTTCTAAGGTCAAAGAATTAATATCTTGCCTAGCAACAGAACTATCATTTGTTAAGTCATTGTATGGTATTTCCGCATAACAAGATCAATGTGATTTAGAAAGTGGCTTTTTGTGATGTGGGAAACCCTCAAATTCTACTGGGCTGTTTAGAGGTCTCGGGAATCGACTCCTTGCACAAAAACATGCAAGTGAGCAAATGGAAAGTCGCAGCAGGAATTCAGGAGTAGGTGAGGGGTCAAACAATGAACAGCCTTTATCGTGTTGTCACGTTTTCTTTCTTTTCTTGAGCTTGCACTGTAGCAATCAGCCATTCTCTCACAGTGTGAAACTGTGCTCTCACAAGTTCGCTCAGCAGTTGGTTGTGTCAACACAACTCTTACAAAAAGGGACTGCACATGCACAACACAAGTCTTGTTCAGGGGAGAATTTCAGAAAATGGATACATTGATTCCAGCGGAGGGCAAACACTTCTTTCTAAGCAACCCTTCATAGGCAAAGCTGCGAATGTTCTAACTAACAACACTTCATGTTTTTCTTTAAAATAAAATAACGTCTCTTGAAGCTGTGTAGCATAGTATTTTTCAAATGATTTTTCATTTGGACAAGTATTGTCAAATGTTACAGCTTTGCTAGGATAGGACCATGACTTTGTACAAGGTAGCGTCGCCAACTTTAAAAGACATTTTTTACACTGTCTGTTGCTAGAAGAAAAAATTAATGAGCTTATTGTGGCTTTGCAGCCTTTTACAATATTGATTTGTGTGGGGTAATATTTGTAAAAATTTAAGCTAATTTAAATATTTAAGAAAGGAATCTTGTTCTGTTACATAACAGTGATGCTTGTGCAGGAATGAATGACCACACATAAAAGTACAGTCACCTTCCTGTGTATGTTGTTTTATGAATAATTTCATCATGTATTAAAGTAATATCTGGGGTAGAGATAATAATTTATTTGGGGAGTATTTAGTACCCCATTAGTACTGCCTGAGGAAGCTTTTCTACTCCTGCTTCATATAATTTATCCACGTAACTCTAATTCCTGAAGCCTTTCTCTGTGGTCTGGGTAAGTGTCTGTTTACTAACTGGCTTAAGGTAACCTGAGGCTTTGCTGCTGTAAAAAGCAGCAAGCCTGTTGTCCAGCTTTCTCTTACTCACCATCAACTACATATTTCAGTTCTTTTTTGTTCAATTTTCTGTTGGATCAGCTCACTAACTAATTTTGTGCAGTGTTGATTTTCACTTAGATCAAAGAGTTTGACCCATTTGACCCAACACTTAATCCATGTGAACACTGGAATAAAGACAAGGGAGATGGAACCAACCTGACCCCCAAGGTGGTACGAAAGGCAGGACTTGGTTTTAACTGGCCACGTAACCACACTCTTAGGCTTATGTTTCTTTTTAGGCACACAAGAAGAAACAAACTCTGTTGAGAAGGAAATCATAGAGATGAATTTAGGTCATAATTTGTGGATGAAAATGACATGAGGAAGTAATTTTTTAGCACTGGGGGTACTGATAGCTTTTTGTTCCCATATGTTTTGGTGGATTTTTCAAATGAACAAGCTTGTGCAATATGAAGCTGCAGCTCCCATTCAAATGATAAAAACTTTTAATCAACTCTAATCAAGGTTTCTCTATTCAATTTCATGATGTTGTTCGCATACATTTTCATTTGTTGTCTGTCTGGATTTTACACAAGTCTTTCAAGAATTGAAACAAAATTATTTTTAAACACTTAATTCCTGCTATTGTAGTGCTTTGAAAGAGCTAGAAGAATTAAGTTAGAAATAGTAGTATTGCAACCAAAAGGTGAAAGAGAAATAACAAAATTAATTGAATATTTCTTTGTGTCCATGTAATGCTTTTAAACACATTTAATTTGCATTAAATTAATTATTTTGCCCTTTGACCAGTAAAGCATTTCCTAGTGTGTCCATTTAATTTTTTTTAAAGGATAAATGCAAGGAATTTCCTTTTAAATTATTCTGTGACAAGGTCACAATAATTTAGTTTTTGCATACGTAGAATGAACTTCTAAAAATGTGCTTAGAGTGTATACGGTTCCCTTGGCTAATGGATACAGGATGCAGCTGATAAGAGAATGGTTTTGTTAATTGCTGTTATGATATTCATGGATAGGATCAGTAGGCAGTCAGAAGTGGTTTTTGATAAAATAATATATAATAGCATTAAAGCAACCTACTATGATTCCTTCTCCCATTCCAAGTTACTGTTGTGCTGACATCAACTGGATCTCCTTAACTCCTGAACTCTGCAACCCCTTAGTTACTCAAAGCTCAACAAAAATCTACCATAAATATTCTTTTAAACATCATATTCACTCTATACCAGCAAATTTTGTCTGTTTTGAGACAAGACTTTCAGAATCCAAAATATTTATGGATTCTAGTGACTCCCCTTCAAAAACATGATTGATAGGCTGTTCTCCAATATTCTTCTGAGTATTTCTGAGAAGAAAAATGATGAGCCTGCAACATGGGCATCAAGCAGTATGTAAGGAATATACTCCATATTGTTAAGGAAGATAGATTGGGCAAATAATTAATGTAGCCAAGCAATTAATAACTCTTTGGTTCCTCTGCAGGACCAGAAGCTATCTTATTGTTTCTATCTCTCCTCAGAATTAATGATCTCTCATATATGCTCCTAGCTTTCTAGGCATAAGTTATCACAAAAATAGCAGTGCTTTCTTGTAGCCTGTGGTATCAGCATCCAGAATGCATCTATCTAGAAATTAAGGAAATAATCTGTATTTCTCTTAAGTCCTTAACCTGGAACAGTAACCTACGTGCTGTGGCCCAGAGCACATTCAACAGTAGAACCATAGAAACTGCTGTAGCAAAGCTCAAAGTTATTTAGATTTTTTTTTTTTTTCCCACTTGTTTGGGTTAAGGGATTGTGCCAGAGTGTGCTTTTGTGTTGCACTGTTTCTGAAACAGATGTCTCTATCATGGTCAGCCTCCATGCATTGACTTTCTAGCAGTAAACTATATCTATCCAACTGATCAAGGAACTCTAAAATATTCCAGAGAGGAGGTCGTAGGATCTTCTAACGTAAGTAAGCTCATACTGGATGTAGGTGAATCATAGAATCACAGAATGGCTTGGGTTGGAAGGGACCTCAGAGATCACCTAGTTCCAGCCCCCCTGCCGAGGACAGGGCTGCCAGCCACCAGCTCACTAGATCCAACTGCCCAGGAACCCATCCAGCCTGGCCTTGGACACAGCCAGGGATGGGGCAGCCACAGCTTCTCTGGGCAGCCTGTGCCAGCGCCTCACCACTCTCTCAGGGAAGAATTTCTTCCTGACGTCCAACCTAAACCTCCCCTCTTTCAGTTTTAGCCCATTGCCCCTTGTCCTGCCATTATCCACCCATGTAGAAAGTCGGTCCCCCTCCTGCCTGTAAGCTGCTTTTAAGTATTGGAAGGCCAAAACACAGGGAGCGTAAATTGTTGGGAGTTGAGGGGGACTATTTCAGTTCCCTATGTCTGTGGGAAAAGAAAGGTGGATTTCCTTATCTATTATGAAACTTATATAAATAAGGAAAAAAAAAAAAAAAAACACAGGTTTTAAGTGTCAGGATCTCTAAAACCAAGCATTCCTAGAGCAAAAAAATATTCACAATCACATGGGGAATATAGCAATGTTGTGAAATGCACTTGTGTTTGTATATTTCTTTGTGCATAATAGCAAGTCCACGTCTGTGTGCACTTTTCATTAGATCCGCACAAAGAACAATGTACACTGTCTTCAGAAATTGGATATTAAGGGATATGTGGCATAAGTGCATGCTTTGCATTATAAGATAGTTAAATATTTTTATGTTTAAACTAGTTTAAAAAAAATAGTCTCACTTTATAATATTCTGAAATAAATGAGACTCTATTGAGCTTTAGTCATGAGAAAAGAAAATTAGCAATACAGTTAACAATAAAAATCCCTGATACTTTTCCTGGCAATATTTATCCCACTAATAATGATAACAAATAAGCACAATGATAGATTTCATGTGTACACATTTATGTAAAAATTCAATTACAAATACATATCTACGTAAATAACATTTTACTTGTGTTGTTTTGCTCTGGGAAGCACATTCTGGGACTGGAACATTTTATAGTTTTTCAAAAACAATATGATTAATCAATCAATCTACTTAAGAAATCAGGAAAGGTACAAGCCCATCCACATTTATCAATACACTATTGGCAGTTTATTTGAGAAACAGTATTTTAAAAAAAATCCCTAACTCAGTTTTAAATTATTCTTTGGTCACTCTTTTAACGCAATGATGACTTTTCAGAATCTAGACCCTTTTAAAATGGAAAATGTGCAATATTATCTAAGGAAAGTATGAAGATGGTTTACTATGCATGGGTTTTTTTTTTTTTTTTTCAGTTCTTTGTACACATTCAGAATGGTTACATTTCTGCTCAGGATGCATATATATTTTTTCTGCTGAACTTTTCTCGATTGCTTTTTTATCAGGTTTACAAATCAAATCAAGCAGGTATATTGCAGAGCTCTCTGATATTATTTTCTGCGCTTATAGCACAATGTATTGAATTATGCTTGCTCATGTACTGCTGCTGCTATTCTCTCCAGATTGAGAGAGAATGACTGTGGGGGCTGTAAATTCACTTGGCTTCCAGCACTACTGGTTAAATCAAGAGCCCTATTCAGGCTGGAGAAGAGACAGAGCAAGTGTTCATTACACAAATCAATTTGGTCAAAAGTACAGCACAGTGGGTACTCAACCATTGCTCACATAATATTGTCAACTTAATCAAATAATGCCTCAAAGACATTCACAAGCTCTTTCTCACTGAGAAATAACTTGATTGGTGTAGCAGGAAAAAACAGGTGGCTGTTTTGAGCATTGTTTTTTCTTTTATTTAATGATTTTTATTTTGTTTTTAATTCTATGGAGTTTTATCCTTATGTGGGTATGTATACACGTGAGAAGCTCAGCATAGCACTAAGTCTGACATTGAGTGTGTTTTTAAAAATAATCTATTGCTTTTGTTCTATTTCTTCATTTCCTGTAAATATTTTATAAATTATTCTTACTAGAATTAGGTTGCTTTTACTCTAAAGTTCACATGGGTTTAAAACGTATGCAAAGAGTTTGTATTTATTTGTGGATTATTGAGAAATGGTCGAGATTTGGTAAAACTTTTTCAAGTTATTCCAGTCTAGTATGACTTTTGTCTGACCACGAGGAGATAGGATGTTTAGGTCAGGTTTTATGTTCTATAATACTCTTAAAAAGCTGAGATTGAGGCCAGCATTCATTCTGCAGTGGCATGCAAACAGCTCTTCTGTGACAGCATTTCATTGCATTTAAAGCAGAGGTTGAGGGTGAAAGATTTTATCCACAGCACCATTGTTTTCCAGAAAACAAAAAAGATTAGTCAATGGAAAGGAACAGAAGAAAAATGTAACACAATTGTGGTATAAGAAACATTATAGGTCTGACTCTGTCTTCAGTAATAGATGGAGGATATACAGAAAGTTTGCATTTGCTGGGAAGAATATAAGTGATTTTTCTGCCAGAATGGTGTACACAAGCACCTCTCTGAATTCAGGTCCACTAACTGTCCTGCTATATTGCAGAGAGTGCCTTTGCCACAAGTTCTAGGGGTGGGAGATCTTACTCTTGTGTCATGTCAGAAGCAGACTGGGAAATGGGTTTGTGTAAGAGCTGGATTAAAGTTTTAAAGCATATATATTTTTTCCCCCTAAGGAATGTATGTATGAGAGAAATGTTTTGTGAACTTGGGTTAATAACAAACAGATCTGAGCCTTAAAAAAGGGGTAATGGGGTGGGATAATATTTTTTTTTAAATAAGATTTTAAAAATCTCATTTTATCCAGAAGAATATCTTGTTCACTGTTTTTCTACATATCTGTAAACTTTTATCATTTTGGGGAAAAAGCTGGAAAGTGAAACAAACAAACAAAAAGGGCCGAAAGCTTCTTCTGACATCACGAATTTGTTTAATTCAATCCTGAGGCATCACACTACTTCCATTTGCTAGAAGGAACATTTTCAACTACTTACTCCCCAGTGAAAATAGGGAAGAAGTGAAACAGTTAGGTAGTAGTAAGGAAACTAGATTGGCCGTGTCCTCTTAAAATAAATAGAATGTGTTTGTAATTGATGTTAAGAATGTGACTCAGTCTTCTGAGTCTTTTGAGAACTTGTGTGTAGTTTTTTAAGAATTACACTCCATTAGAAAGTCAGTGTAGAGAAGAAGTCAGCTGCATGAATTTCTAGTGAAGCACAAAGCCTTTCAGGTTGAGGCTACTTGTTTAAATTTCCCTACTTCATTTGGTATATGCACATTGGTGCATGCTGATTGGTGTAATGAGCATGTACTAACTCCCATAAATATACTAATCCCCATCAACAGACAAGTGAACAAGAATTTCCCTCAAGATTGGCAGTTATTTGTGGCCTGAGCAGAGAGGGTCATAAATAAGTGCTCAGGAATGTTGGTTGGCTCTCCCATGCTTAGAGAGGTTCCATACTGAGTAACAAATGAGCTTCACTCCCCGAATAGAAGATTTCTCTTTCTGGACTTGAGCTAAGGAGACAAAAATAAGCATTTTGGTGAAGAAAATATTTACAAAACATTAGGTTTTATTTCAACTGTCCTAGTGATAGATTTGTTTTTAAAAATATATATACCATATATTTATATTTAAAGTATCTCATATTAAATTTAAAGCAATTTCTCGAACACCTTCTTTTGACTTGGATTTGTTTACGTACAAGAATGTTTTTGATTTTAATTTATCCTAACACTTGCCTTCAGAAGCTCACTGAAGTAAAAGGATTTCGTCTGAATTTATTTCTATGATTGTAAGAATTTGGTCTTCTATTTCCATATCCTGTATTTATAAATCCTGTATTTATAAATTCCATCATAATTTTTAAGACTGCCATATATTAAGTTCTTGAGCATTTTATATTTGCTAATATGTGATAGGAAGCAGGAGGCAGTATGTGTGATTTGGCCAGAACTGGCAAGGGGTCTGATGGCCGTGGGGGAGATGGTGTACTCAGGAAGAGAAAAGAACAAATCTGTAAAACCAAATTCCTGTACAAGATGTATAATTATTGATTATATCTGAGACTCAAAGGAAATTTTTACTTCAGCTGTAACCTGTATTAACTTCAGAGAAAAATATTTTCTGAATGAAGGCTAGTGAAGGATTTTTTGTGTCATTTTCCTTATATTTCCTGAGTGTATTTTGAAAGGGCAGAGAATTACTAGAGGTATTATAGTGAAGCATCATATACAAGGCCACCTGATTTTAATATTACAGTATTTTTTAAAATCCTTTTTATTATCATTTATACCTTCACACAGCTCTGTTAGCTGATTTATAGATTCAGTGATAAATATTAATATAATTCTATATCTAGGTAGTATTATGAACGTACCTATTTCATTTAAATTGGCTATCTCAAGAAGTAGGTATCACAATGTTTGCTTGTCTGACAGGTTATATAGATATCCTTTTTTATTGTTGTTGTAAATAGTTTCTCTTCAATATTTATGAAATGTTAACACAAAACATCATTTTCATTAAAACAGATGTGTATGTAGAATAAAATTGGAGAGAGGTCAATAGAGAATTCAACAATCAAAAAGAACTATCAAAGAATATTAATTGCGTGACACTTGGTCTTAAGATATGGAAGAGTATTTATTCTCGTATTAATTCTCTGGTATGACAAATTGAAATTGACATATTTATGGGTAGAGATGTATACATGCCTTACATTATTTTCTCTGAATATTGTCCCTACCTAAATTAAATTTCATGGAGATTAAACTTGTTTAGCTCATATATATTGATTGAGTTAGAATTTCTTATGGAGTTTTTACACAATTCTGTATGAAGTGCCTGCAAATGCAATCAACAGTCATTAGAGGATTCAAGTTTCAGCAACTTGTTTTAACATTTATGGCATAAAACAGTGCTGGAAACTTGCAATTGCATATTAATAAATATCCACAGCAAATGTTTGTTTACATAAATAAGATCTTTTATAAGGTGTGTCATTTTATAATCAATAGGATGCCAAATTTTTCATCCTGTGGTTCCCTCGAGGCAATACTCATCAATAACTTGCTAGAATATGTAACTGCTTATTAGGATTTTTAAATTAGAAATACGCTCTCAGTAGAACCAGAAAAAAAATCATGCATCAAATCAGTGGAAGTGACCTTTCAGGGAAGATGACAAATGACATAAACCTCAGAGCTAAAAACTAACCTCATACAGCACTGACTGACATGCATAGGAAAAAGTAGTAATTTGCTGAGATGCTGAGAACCTGCAGTTACCATTGATTTCTTTTAGCACAAAGGGTCTGTATTATCTCTGCTTTCATACCCCGGTGCATTTGTCACTTTACTCCTTGGTTTAACTGTTTAGAAAAACAACTTCTTTTCAACAGACACACTCAGGATTTTTTTTTTTTTAACCTAAACATGTATCTTTGACATTTATGCAGCATGATGTGTGGTTCTAGAAACGTTTAGGAACTTCGCAATCATATAGATCTGACATCTCAGGCTTTGCAAATTTTTTTGCTGTGAGAAATTTTCATAGACATCCAGCTGATAAGATTTAGTGGATGAGCTCTTTAGTGGGCAACTGGAGGTATCGTGGTATATGCGACTCATGAGTAATGGGGATTTCAGGAGATTCAGCACATCCTGTAGCTAGGCTGCCAGCTGAGAATCTGCTGGTGACAAGTTATGTGACTGAATCTATAAAAACCAATGAGGAGAAAGGTTCTGCTAGAGATGATTTTGAGCCAGGATGGAGAAGCTGATTGGTAATGTCTGGATGGAGAGGATCTTTGAGACCTATTGTGAAATTCAGTTTTGGTGCAAAGGGTAAAAGCACCTTTCTTCTTTGCATGATTGCTCTCTATAGAAGTCAGTCTCAGCCAGGTGATTATTAAAATCATTTCCCAAGTGTCAGAACAATGTATCTATATAAAGAATGAAGAAAGCAGTTAGAAAATACTCAAGTAAATTAGTTTGGTTTTGTTTTTATTTTTCCAATTATCTGTTTCTAATTAAATCTGGTCTGTATTTAAAGATTTAACTGGTGATGATAATAATAACAACTCAGTGTTATTCTGTAGTTTCATCTGAATGCTGGAGTGTACACTTATTAAATTTGCAAGAATACCATGGTGGGAAGGACAGCAAGTACAATGCAGGACAGGGTTAGAATTCAAAATGATGAACTGGAGGTATTCTTTGAAAAAATAAGATGGTATTCAAAGACATCAACTGTGACATGTTTACACAGGAACAACAACCTACACAAATATTATATGAAAAATCACTGTTTAGCAAATGGACTACAATCTGTATATGAATATGAATACCATCTTGTTGAAGAGGAAAAAAAACGCAAAAAATAACACAAATGCAAGGAAAGCAAGGACCACCTGAATGCATAACAGAAATATACCCTGAAAATATCTGATGCTGTCCTTAGGCTTCAAGCAACAAATGTAAGATCTAAACTAGAATATTGTGTGTCATAGTAGGCACCTGCTAAAAGAAGGACATAGAAGAAAATGTTTTAGAATGTGGTACCAAGGAGGAAGGAATAAAACCATTGCCATACCTATCATGCAGAAGATATGGCTGTGGAGAATTGTCCTAAGTAGTCCTCCACATCTGTGGCATATAAGAGAAGAAATAATGTTTTTGAACTCCAGTAACACAGTGGGAAAAGTAATACTGGAAGTAGTAATGGAATAGACTTCCAAATCTACTTTTGGATCATCTGTCACTGGAAGTCTTTAAGAGCAGGTCTGACCTACCAGGCCTGCCTAAGTCATTGTGGCAGATGTAATGCCCATAGCATAAATGTTCCATGTTAACTGATGGTTTTAAGATAACACATGTTTTTAGATTCAAGTACTTAGTATTGGGATTGAATCTCATTAAGTTTCAATATTCGACTTGTAGTTGTGGTGCACAGAGACATGGTTTAGTGGTACTTGGCTACCATTTGAAAATGATTTTTCCTTTGTGATGGTTTTAGATCTTTAGGCAAATGGCTCTTGTGCAATTGTTTAGAAGAGGCAATAGGAGATAGTTCCAGTAGTAAAATGTGTTGAATAATTGGCGTATAAATTGTGATCTCTTTGCAAAGTTAAATTCATAGCTTTTTGATATGTGAGGGTAACTCTGATACAGCTTAGCACTCAGCAAAATGAGGTCATCACAAAGACTATATTGCCTTTTGTGTCATTTCAGTTTAGTGATAAGGAATAGGTAGTTAATTTGTTTTGCACAACGCATACCAGTTTACTTGATTGAATTAGGAGAGGTGTTGAAAGAGAACAGAACCTTTATGGGTCAGGACCTATGCTGATTGCATGCAAGTGTTGCGGGGTGTAGTGAGGCTAATATCTTGCATACCAACTTCAATTAAAGAACTGTCAAACATAGGTTTTATATACATCTTCTAGCAATGAAAATACTCTCTTGAAATGTATTATTTATTTGTAAGGTAAATTGCATTCTAGCTCTTCAGCTCCATGGGACTTTGAAATTTTCCTTTCTGGGACTTGGCAAAATCCAGGATGTATCCTCTCTCCTACATGTGGTTACCTCCTTGGTGTTACTTGAAAATTTTCATGTAAGCTTCTTATTTCATTCTCAATTTGCAGCTACCCTTCTCCAGATTTCCTAGGCCCATGTGTACATTTCTGGATGGTGATACACTTTGCAAAGACACTTTTGTAATGTCAAGCCTTGTAATACAATGTAAATGTTTTAGCTTTGTTAATTTTGCCACAGACTTCTTTAAAGACATTTGCAGGTATGAATCTTCGATGGTAGTGACTTTCTAAAGATCCTGGTTTTTTAGTCCTCATTGCCCAAACTCTCAGATGTTCTTAATTGGAACTCTAAGTTTCAGGCTTCTGTGGACAAAATAAAAAATAAACACACAGAAAATAACAGTGCCCAGATTTACACACTGCGCCCATAATTTGTTGCTCCTTCATTTTCCTGCAGTCTTCAGAAACCTCACTGTTTTTTTGGTGACATGTNCACCCTTTGTTCCTGAAGCTTCAGAAATGTTTAATTCTCTTCAGATTAATCTAATTGACCTTAAATTCTCCCTGAATGTTGTATTCCAAGATTTTTCCAGTCCATCATTCCTTACCTGTTCTGATACACCGAATTTCCTTCATATTTCTCTCCTTTTTAGGCCTCAAGGTGGAAAGTAATCTTTGGTGTTTTTATGGACGCAATAATTCTCTAAAATCTAAATTTTTAATTTCTGGGTTGGTTTTAGATGTCAAAGTAAGATATTATTATGTATTCTTTTTCTCTGAATAACTATATTACAGCTTTATTATTTAAATCACAATAAATAATTAAGGATAAACTCTTAATTTGTTTGGCTTTGCCTGTGAGTTCAGGCAGCAGCAGATCAAGACACAGTTTTACACTTAGACTTACACTTAGATCACTCAAAAATTCATCTTCAGTGACCGTAAAGGTTTGCATTTCTGTATGAGTATGATCGTACAGTGTGAATTGTGGACAGTGCTGGTGAACTGATGCTTCTGCAAAGATGGT
>VXAV01005192.1:525790-541394 GCA_013399715.1 Alectura lathami
CTAGGGAATCTCCATCCTTGGAGGTATTCAGGCCTCCACCAGACAAAGCTGAAAGTGTTTGATTAGTTCAAGGAACTTCAAGTGAGATAAATGTGAGATAAACTGTTATATAGGACTGCTGTTACAAAGCAATACCTATTTTAAAGAAGTTGCTTGTAATACATCCAGTGCATCTACTAAAATAAATAAAAATGATGCAAATTAGGGTATTGCATTATGAAAGTGGAATCAGAATAATAAAAATACTAAGGTGGTATTCATGGGAGAGCGGTATTTAGTGTAGGCAGAATTTATTTCCTTCTATGATGTATGCCCACGTTGGAAACAGGAATTTAACATTGATCTTGTTTGAGTAGTTAGTGAACCAGCCCTGAACCTGCATAAATTAGAAAGTCAGAGTTATTAGTCATTTTATATAAATGACTTTGTGTTAATGACAAATATAATAATATTCCCATAGTACAGTAATCAATTTTCTAATACGTATGCAGAATTAACAATCTTAGTTATAATTGTCTCATGAAGTAGGGCATGAAGAGTTCACATAGTTTGTAAATTAAAATCAATATTTTCAATCTCTCCTGAAGGTAATTTTCTTAATTTACTGGATTTTTCCCTAACATTTATTTTTTCTTTTAATTATAAAATGGCAGGTTATTGATTTTTTTGTATAACCTCCTAAATTCCGAAGTGCATTTTTATTGCCAACACAAGGGAGGTGTTTGCCCTTCTTAATGAGAATCTTTAATTACCATTAGAAGAGTATTAATTTAATTTTATGAATTATGGCATGCACTCCACCACACCTATACAGAAAGTTCTATCCATGATACTTAATGTTATTTCAGATTTTTTTTTCTGTTTCCATATACAGGCAATTTTTTTTTTTTTTTTTTTTTTACAAGCACTTCAAATTCATATTTTCTGTATTGGCTAAAAAGATATTTTTGTCTCACAAATGTTTAAACAACCTTTTAAGCAATTTAGTTAAAAACAGAACAAAGTAAAAATGCTGTGCAGATCTCTTCAAGTCATTAGCAAATGAAACAGTAAAAGAGCAATGCAGTTCTTGAATGCCATAATAGAATGCTTGTGCATATCTGTACTTCTGTGTCGACCCATCTTACCTGCAGTTGCACTTTTGAAGATTATAAAATCAGAAATATGATTTTTAAGACAGTCAAAGATCTAGTTATTGGGTTTAATTATTGTCTCCAACACTGTCATGTTAAAGTGCTACCAAATATTTCATAGTGAGTGCAAGAAGTTCCTTTTGCTCTAATAAATGATGAAAAATTTGGCCACTTCTGAAATAAAGATGATACATTTGCAGAGAAACTGTTGATTTAAAGTACCTTTAATCTTCATAAATAAGTAAAAAAAACCAGAAGGTTATACAAAGCTGTCAGGATGGCACTGATGAATGGCAAATTCACCCGTTTCTCAATTGCCGGTGAAGACACACGCTGCAAGGCTTAACCGTATTGTACATCATATCTGCCAACTCATTTCTGTGATTAAATATTCCATCAGTGTGGGCTATAAGGCGGTAAAGCTTAACAAGATTCATAAGATGCACCACTTGAATACACATAACTCACTTCCTTGGAAAGAGAGCACCCCGCATGCAAAAGAAAATTAGAATTGAGTTAAATTACTCCATAAGACAAGATCAATAGAGAAAGGAAAAGATCCCCTAATGCAATGCAAATCTAAGATATAGTTATGTGCTGACAACTTGAAGCAGACAATTAAAGTCAAATAGGGAGGAATGCCATGTAAATCAACTCTAAAACCTCGAAGATAATGGTAAACAGTAGGACCAGTGACATGATTGTTAGAGCTCTTTTTTTTTTTTCTCTGAGTGTACACTTCTGTAAAAGAAAACCTTACTGAGGAAACCCGTGACAGGTAAATATGGAGACTTTAAGATAAACAGCAGATACACACCAGCTACAGTGTAAGTAAACTACTGCTTGTGGACTGGAAAATACTATATATTTAGAAAAATACTATTGATTTTTCTTTCTGAGTAGCCCTTCTAAGACTATTTTTCTGACTTTGAAATGCCCATCCTATAGTAAATTAGAACACTCCAAGAATACGGATATTCATGTCATGTGGTACATTAATGGAGATTAACAGTGATGCGTTCACCGAGTGCCATGTGCAGGCTGCTGCTGTAACTCAGAGGCCCGGTAAGGCTCCCCAACAGCTGCTGACTGTGAATGTGCAAGTAACTGGCTCCAGCCCTTCCCCAGGTCTGCTGTAATGTCCTAAAATGACATTTCATAGAAAATAAAAGGACAGTGGTTTGTATCAATCCACAGAATTCCACTCTTCAATATTAATATATTGTAAGCGATAGATATTTAAAAAAAAAAAAAAATTGCTGTACCTCCAAATAGTCTCTTTCTAGTAAATAAAAGAATACTATTCAAAGTGCTTTTCATCCTTATAAGAAAGGATTAATGAAGTTATCTTTTCCATTTCAGCATATCTTTCCACTAAACTGTTTATCAAGTTGTTAGGAAGGTCTTAATGAAGAAATTTGTAAGAAGCACTGTGTGATTCATTTCACAAGGTCTTCATATAAACTGGGACAAATTTTTCATTTATTTGTGAACCCATCCAATTTTAAATCCATCCCATAGTGAATCCTAATTTTGCTACATTAGGCACAAGTCTGTTATCCTCCCTTGTACGCTCATCTGTGATTGACAAAAGACAGATTTGCAGATTGCTTTCTTTAAAGTAGGAGGAGTACCATAGGAGGACTATGGTACTTTCTTACTGTAAGTTGTTGCATTCTTTGTTTCTGTGGAGGTGTAACAACATAATTTTTACTTGCTTATTTATTTTTATAATGTGTATATTTCATACTTAATACCTAGCCTTTATTTCAGTCTCAGGCAGTCTGAAAATGAAGTGCCATTTTGTTCTTTTGGGGGCTACTGCTGGTCTTTTTTTTTTTTTTTTTTTTTCTTTTTTTTTTTGGTTTTTTTTTTAATTANTTTTTAAATGATGAATTATTGAGCAATCTCTTGCACTCCCCTTAGCAGAATGTAGAATATTGTTGCAGATCAGTCCTTTAAAGCAGATAGTATGTGGCATTCCAAGATGACTTGGAAAACTTTCCCCATCAGTTAAAATAGGAGAAGGGAGAAGGTGTGCTTTTGGCTGTGTATACATACGCTCAAGAGCAAAGAGAGATTTAGACGCCAGGGGCTTTTTAGCATGCTGTGGGTTTGGAAGGTAGCAGTATCCTCCAAGAAGCAGATTTTGTAACAAACTTTCTTTCACAAGTTTGTTTTAAACTTTGAAACATACTGCTGATTTTAATTAAGAAATAAAGAAATGCCATGATACAATAAATATAAACATGCACTTAAATACGATCCCAGGGGACGAGAGGGTTTGTGTATGTTTACTAATGCTAATTCTCTTTGTCCATGTATTCAAGCATCCATTTCTGGTGTGTAAAAGCACCTGGGATTCATTTAATCTCTCTACTGTTTTTCTTTGCATTTAAATGAATGTTGCATAATACCCCAGAAACACTTTTCAGTGAAGGTATTTGGAATTTGTGAAGCTGAATTATATGATTGCCCAGCAATTCTAGATCCCAGGGTAAAAGTCCATTGTACTGTATCTATAAAGCTTAATTTTGGTGAAACTTGGGCGTTTCTTAATATAGATTAATTCACTTTACAATGAATTACATGCCTAGATTTGGATGTAGACATTGACCAAGGTGAGTTTTTCCAAAGCAACATATTCTCAACGTTATTAGCTAAACAGTTTAAGTAATTTTCTAAATACAGAAAAATGAAATAACTATAGTTTAACATCCCATCTGTTAATTATATATCGATGTCCCTTTTCAAAGCATAACACAAAGCTGTAACTGTTGTTTCAGAAATCGTAATATTAAAGTACCATTACATAACTGGGGACATCCTAGCTGGATTAACACTAGTGGTGACAGTTAATGCTTTTCTGAAAATTCTGTGAAGCTGTTACAGGCCATTACAGTCAGAATACTGGTTTATGAAAAATTAATAAAGTCAATAGCAAATGGAATTCAGCATCTGTACTAGCTATTTACACACAAAAAATCTTCCAGAATTAATTATGCCTTATGCTGCAGCATAATGAGTTTTTCATTAAAATGTATACAATTTCAGAAACTAAACAAGGATTATTTAAAGAATAATGCCAATGACTGTTAGTTTTTGAAAGATTAAGTTAGTTAATTGGTTATACATTTAAATCTGGAGCAAGGTTAATTGACACAGATTTATCACTGTATATTGTAAACAGCAAATCAGATACTGTCAGTGTTACCTTTTTAAAGGTGTTCATTCTGTTTGGATGTTTATTTAAAAACACAGTATGCAATTACGCTTTGATATTGTTCCTATGTGAGCTCTAAAAGAAATTCCATACCCTTGAATTATTTCATGGAAAATCTTGAACTGTAGATAGAGTTTTATTACAGCAGACAGGGAATGGTTAAGGAGGGAGTTCTGGCTTCTTCAGTGTAAAAGTTTGGTAAGTTTGACCACAGTCTGGTAATAGAGGAATTATTTGATATGATGATGAACTTGTGCACAAACAGGATCTAGAAAAAAAATAAACCGTATTTGCTGAAAGTTGGAGTTCTTTCAAAACAGGAAAGGAGGTGTGGGAGGAGTTTGGATCAGTTTGTCAGTAAAGTCTTCTTGAGGGGACACAAACATTTGAACCAAACTGACTTTTGGACAGCCTAGAACCATGTGTGGTGGGGTTGTCTGCTTCAGGGGAGAAGACTAAACCTAGTCCAGCATAAACCCTCCAGACTGTGTGGTGTAGGTTTAGAGACTAGATATAAACCAGCTGTTCACAGCTACTGCTACTGTCTTATTAACTACTGGACAATGCAGAGTTAGCCTTGGTGTGCCCTGTTTGGACCTGAAGCCTAGGCTCCAGTATGCCTAGTGGTTGTCTCCTGAAATAAAACTTGACTCTATAATACAAATACCAGACGTGGCTATATGCAAAGAGCACTGTCGTAAAAATGTCTTAAAGGAAAATTTAAGACAAACTACAACGTAATCACTAAACCACTTTTTTGATCAGGACTGAGTGAGATATGTAAAATGTTAGGTAAGGCTGTAAATTAAGAAGAATCAGAGGAATAAATTCCTCTGATTAGAAACATAATAAACTTAGCAGGATCAATGAGTTAGGATGGACAGTCAGGCAGACAAACTATTCTGAAATGTGAAGTAATAACGTAATATATGAAATGTGAAGTTAATGTAGTTAAGTGGAGTGGAAAACAACTCTGATGTGTTTAAAACCTTGATTACATTTGCAAATTAATGCTAAAGCAGTTTAAGATTATGTTGAATCGTATTCCAAACATAGATCTAATGTCTTCTGTTTCCTCTTCTGCATTTTCTTCTCATTTTGGGGCATCAAATTACAGAATCTCCAATACATTTACTCTGCAATTGAATTTCATAATACTTACTGAGACTACTAAGGTTACATTTGTTTATCTATCTGTGGAGGTAGCTGAGACAAAGCTGTATTTTACAGTCAGACACAATAACCAGTATTGCTGTGTCAAATATTCTTTGTGAAAATTATTTGGGGAAAATCTCTCAGCATAGAACCACTTATAGTAAAAGCGTGTGTTTTTATGAAAACTTGAAAACATTGCATTACCTCTTTGTAATGTTTTTTTCATGCTCACGAAATTCTGAAATTTGAATGGGCTAGGGAAGAAATAAACTAAAAATGAAGATTATACATGATGATTCAGTTTTTTCTTGTTTATATTCTCAGCTATAGCTTGTCATTCAGAGTTTTATTTCTAAGATAAAAACAACCACCATTGGGGTAAGCAAATAGAACTGGGAAATTAGTAGTTTGCATCTCTGCATCTAATTCCATTAAATTTGCATTTCTCTCTTATCGATTTACTGAAATAGGTAATTTACACAGAAAGAAGTGGCTTGACACCACATTAGAGGATAAAGTATAAACACATCTACTTGTAATCCCTCCAGGGCTACGGAAACTGTAGTGTTTGTGTTTGAGGAGAAGGGTTTGAGTTTCATTTATTTGTGATTTAATTCATATTCAGCCTTACTCATCAGGCAGGTGTACGAATGTGGCCCATTTTAGTTATCAGCAGAATATAAGCATGTTTTTATATTCTCAAGTATCCTGTTTCAAGAATGGTGTAATGCCAACTCAGAGTTTATACTTTAGGATTTCCCTTGTGTTTGTTTCTCAAAGTTGGAAGTGAACCAAGATCAAATTAAAAGAACTGAGAGTAGCCATCATTTACATACATTTTAATCTGCAAGGAGGAAATAGAAGATTAGGTATAAAGATCTGAGTTTCAGAGGTTCCGAACAACTCAGTCACACACATCTCTGTATATGATCTCAGTGAATATCACGGAATATCAGTCCATGTGTGCCTGATTGTGTATCCACTATATAAGACAGTAAACATACTTTGCAGGGAAGTTACACTTATGGGCAATGTTGACAGTACTGCTACTATTTTTACATGATTACACAGTGCATTTCCAGTTTTAGATCATTTTTTGGTAAATGTGAAGAAAGATTTACATTTGGATGTGAATGATAGAAAATCACTAACAAGCATAGGCAAACTCTAGACTTGCCAGGTATTTTGGTGCAAGCAGCAGTTGAGTCTGTGTGACTTAATGTTTTGGTTACAACACAAGGAATCTGTATGGCTCATTAACCATTTTTTAAAAAAATTTTACTTGGAAAGGGAAGTTTATTGCAATTGCTTTACGATGTGGCTGGAAACATTTTAGAATTATTATTATTTTTTTTTTGCAAAAGACAGCCCATCTATGGTAAGACTGGCATGCTAAAGAAAATAGAAACAAGTGAGTCACACAGTGTTTCTTTTTAAGTTGGCATTACTTTTAACAGACCAAGTGTGCTATGGCGCAATCTAAATTTACCACTAAGAACCAGTGATTATCACATGCTGCAGGGTAATCTGTTCCTCCTAAGGCAATGTCAGAGAATTTACATTTAGTGCATGTACCCTTCAACTTTTCATTGATAAAGCCTTCAAGTAATGTTATGAGGCAGGTAAAGTATGTGAGCATCGGAGCAGGGCTTGAAAGAATTTGCCACTTGCCAGATCCTCTGCTATCTGCAATGTCTTTTCCAGTCTAAGACAGTGCAGTACGTACTTGTAAGTAATCTGACCAGTTAGTTGTGTGTGGTATGTCAGGTCCTGGAGAAGGAGAGATCCTGAAGCACCTGAAGCTTGTGCATGAGCTATATATACTACAGAAGGAAGAGGTGGGGAGAAGGGTTATTAGGAGAATCTCACATTAAATGCTTGCCAGAGCTGCAAACTTTGTTGCTTATCTGGTTTTTACTTACATGACATAGAAACCTTCTAGCCCCAGTACCTGACATAATATACCAGACAATGAACATATGTCAGAGGAGAAAGAGGTCTATTTCCCAAAAGCAAGGAGTAACTGGAAGGGTGGCTGACAAATGATGTTTGTTGTAAAATGCATTGCCATTTCCTGAGTCATTGCCAAATTTAATTGTTTTGGTGACAATGAGAGATGATAATAAAGAATTATGCACTGTGCTCAGAAAAGCAATAGAAGGAAATTTAAACAGAATTTGTGCATGAATAGATCCCATAACATGTCTTAAAACCTCCCCCTCCTCCCCAAATATTTTTTTCCTCTTTGTAAAAACTTATATGAGGTTACACATAGGTCAAAGAGTTATTACATAAATGTTAGAGTATGTATAGAATATAGATTCTCATTGTTCTGTGTAGTACTTATCAGAAGACAATATACATAGGTTATTCAATAACTGAATGTATTCCAGTTTTGCTGTCAGAAGGTAATACAGATATTGACTTGGACTTAGAAAACTCATCTTTGGACATTAACTAGTTTAGTTTCTCCTCCCTGCCATTCAATTTTCTTATTTAAGTGAAACTCCATGTATAAATTCGAGGGAATTAAAGACGTTTTTGTTTATAAATAACTGTTATTGGAATAAAGGTTTAAAGGAAGTGTGTATTTTTGGATGGTATTACTTTATTCCTTGTTAATAACAGATGTAAGTATTTAATATAGTCAGCATAGCCATCCAGGAACGGTTGTGTTAAAATCCGAAGGAGTATTGTATTTACAGAATATCGATAGAATGTTTATAGAATGTCTGCTAGTAACTGCACTCCAGAAGCACATCTTTGTTGGCATTGGTATGCTTTTAAGTATGCTATGCAGTTTGCCTAATGATAATGGAGGACTAAACTAACACCAACTAGTATGTATTAAAGATAGATGGAGGCTCTCCTTAAACTCCTTAGTCAGATGGAATGGAAGCTAATGTTCAGTGTGCAACAGTGGCCTTTTTACTTAGGTGTTTTTCATCCATTTCTGTGGCATATTTGAAATAACTCATCAGAGAACAATATTTCAGACCAGAACAAAAGTAATGCCATAATGCCATTCCTGGGAAGGCCAGCATTAAATTACACTTTTAAAATAGCAAATCAGGAGCTGACATGGTTTGTTTATGAGGTCTTTGATAAACTATCAAACATCCTGACATGGTTATTGAGAGATGTAGCTTTATAGTTCTCTTAGTATATTGTACATAGAAGAGAAATTAAAAGTATAGGAATAATAGACATCAATAAGAGTACAGAAATAACAGTTGTTGCAAAAGGTAAACAGTGACCAGAATGACAGAGAACTAACACAGGGACAAAACTGGTCTATATACCAACCAGTTATATTGGAAGAAAGGGAAAATGAAATAAAAATTGCTGAATTTAAAAAGCAAAGCAGCTTTTAGATTAGAGACATAAATTAACATTCTATAATAATATAAGCAAAATGTGATACAAATATTCTTTTTACATTTTTAGCAATTGACCTAGAGCTTGGTTGCAAAAAGCAGTAATAAATTCCTATTGGTAAAACAGTAGAATAAATGTGTATGAAGAAGAACTACTTTACCTGGGGAGTTGTGTGCAACAGATTACAGTGGTTTAATTTTCACAGATTCCCCTTGTATGTAGTAACCTTAGTTACTTAGTTACCTGTGCACCCATACTCAATGGAGACCCGCCCTCGATATTGACTTGATTAATTTCCACCACTGAAAATGCTTGTGTGCTTGTATTTGTGTTATGTTTTTGCCATGGATTGCAATGGAGTACTACTCTGTCCTTTTCTCTTTTGTGAATCCCCAAAGATTCTTGGAGAGTAAATAACAGGTCTGTAAACAGGAAACGTTTTATTTGGGAGCAAAGGTTCTAAAGGTAGTGGGAGCTGATACATTGTAAGCTCAGGTTCTTGATAATGGTTTATCAACATTATACAATTCTGTTTGCGAAGCTTTCTGAAAGTTCTATCTACTTTCTGTGACAAAAGACAGCTATAAGGGCCTTGCTACATTATTCATTTTGCTTATTCCAGATCTTTACTTTTAAGCTGTCTGTAGTGCTGGCTACACAGTGGTTCCAGTCAGACCAAGTAGCAATTTTTGACAGAATAGGTATAAAATCCTTTATAATGTACTGGAAAGTCCTTCAATTTTTGATGTCCTCTCTGAAGGTTCTGGTCAGTTTGGTTATTACTTAGCCACCTGAGTTTTCAAGAAATATAATGAACTTTATCACAGTTCTTGTATGAGCCAGTCAGTAGCCTGTGGGTCATTACTAGTTGTATACATTTCTGCTTATGTTCTACAAATTAATTTATGTAAGTCATGTGAATAGGAACTACACAAAAATAAAAAGAGTTATTTTTGACAGAATGAAAGAATTAGAAAAATATTTTTAGTCCACTGTCTTGGCATGATTGGGAACTGAATTTTTAGCATCTTAAAAATACTTCCCATAACCTTCCGCACTACCTTGAACATTTTTAAGAGTAGTAATTTCATAGAATCCTAGAATGGCTTGGGTTGGAAGGGACCTCAGGGATCACCTATTTCCAACCCCCTGCCGTGGACAGCGCTGCCAGCCACCAGCTCACTAGATCCAACTGCCCAGGAACCCATCCAGCCTGGCCTTGGACACAGCCAGGGATGGGGCAGCCACAGCTTCTCTGGGCAGCCTGTGCCAGCGCCTCACCGCTCTCTCAGGGAAGAATTTCTTCCTGATGTCCAACCTAAACCTCCCCTCTCTCAGTTTTAGCCCATTTCCTCAAAATAACTATGATTCTTCAATAAAGGACCTAGTCAAACAGTAGGAGAAAACACTGCAGGAAGAGAAGTATGAGTGGAAATGTTTTTTGAACTTGAAAAATACATTTTTGTGCACGCTGCCAGCCTGTAAGCCAAGGATGAGCAGCGAACCAGTCAGGGGGGGTCTCTGCAGTCCTACTGTGTGCTGCCAACATGCCCTGAAGGGCATGGCTACCTGCTGTGCGCAGGATGACCCACGGCTGGCTCAGCCACTGCAGGCTTCTCTCCTGCCAGTACACCCAGCAGCCCCAGCTTCCCTTCTGCCATCCGTCTGCCCAAAGCTCTCCTCTGAGCCACAGTGTCTGTAGTGAATCCACTCTTCAAATATGCATACTATTTTTTTCTGATCCTTTTGACAAAGAGAGTCGAGAGACGCTTTCAGTTGATGATCTCCAAAATCCTATATCACCAGTCACATGTCTTCTGTGACCAAATATGTAAATGCTCGTAATAGAAAAAAAGCAGAAAAGCATTGCAGATTCTTCTTAATGAGAAAATATCAGCTTTAAGCATGCTGCTACAGAAGGGATTGCAGAATTAAGGATGAACTCTTGCATGACTGTAATTTTTTGAAGTTCATCAGCTCCATGATATTATTAAATTACAGTTTGAACAGAAATATTAATAACTTTATATTAAAATCCTCTTTCTTAAAAAAAGTCTTCATTTTGTCATGGTAGAGTTTAGTATTCTAGAGGAAAAATAAGATTGTTTTAATGCTCTGAGATTTTTCCAGTGTTTATTGAAAATAATTCAGTATTTTACCCAATCCTACTAATTACAATTTCAATATTTTTATTACCAATATGAGAACCAAAATATATATTTTCTCCCAAATGTAGATTAGAAAGTTCCATATTTTTCCAAAAAATCTATTAATAGTGATTTAGCTGTTGATTGTATGTACAAATTCGAAGACAGAATGTCAAAATAAAATTAGAAAGCTCTGTGCAACAAATTAAATACACTCTAGTAGCATGGATGAAAAAAAGTGTCCATTTTGAAGTCTTTTATTAGAAGTATGAAGGCTAGAGGATGGAAACTTGGATTTCTAAGAGATGAAATCAGCAACATTTTAATAGGAATGTTAACTGCAGAGAACAGTAAAAGCTCTTCCTGTACAACATGGAAAAAGTGTTACTTAGAATTTATATTGAATAATATAAATCAACTATAATCTTCAATTTTTGAAAACTTTTAGCTTTCTATATTTACTAAGCATACTTGAAGTCATTATATTTAAATTATTCTTAAAACCTAAGGAAAATTACTGTTTTTTCCTCCCCTTTTCTCATTTCACTCAGCTGGATGAACTCTTTCATACCTTCACCCCACATCTTTAGGTTTCTGTAGCAGCACAAGTTCTGAAGCATCTATATAGCGTTAAATACCTCCATATTCCAACTACACATTCCTACTGTTGATTTGTTGATAGGTCCTGTTGTTTATCTACTAGTCTGAAAATTGGGATTGCATTGAGATCTCCATAGGTATATGTTCCTTTATTTAACAGCTTCTGGTAATATAGAATCATAGAATCATAAAGGTTGGAAAAGACCTCTAAGATCATCTAGTCCAACCGTCAACCTAACAACACCATGCCCACTAAACCATGTCCGAAGTGCCACACCTACATGTTTCCTGAATGCCTCCATCGATGATCAGGAAGAGAATGTCAGCTTTCCATTTCCCTACGCATAAATACCAACCAAACTATGCAAAGTTGTAAGTGCGAGCCTTTCCAGGGACAACAAATAATTTACTCAGGCACTTGTTCTGGTCTAACCCAGCAGGCAGCTATGTACCACACAACCATTTGCTCACTCCCCCCTGCCAGCAGTATGGGGTAGAGTCTCAGAAAAAAAGAAGCAGAAATTGTAGGTTGAGTTAAACACTATTTGCTGAGACAGAAAAGGAACAGAAAAATAATAGTAAGGATAATTATATATATATAAATAATATATTTACAAGATAGATAGCTCTGGCTTATCTGTTAGGTAAGCACATTCTGATCTATTGAGTTACTTTGTTCATAAGTCAATGCATGACTTCTCTTAATGTCTCACAAAATTTCAGGTAAATTGAATGTATTTGAAACTGTGTGATTCACAAATTCTGACCACGTGAAGTACCTCAGTTTCTGTTTCCATGTTTATATGTAATTGTATACATGTGTATGTCTGTATCTGCAAAAACAGATGTGTCACAGCCTGCTCCTCCTGGAGATGTGCAGGAGGAGAGAAGGCTTTTTCCTACTGTGAAAGTATAGCTTTTTCTACCTCTGATCAATGTTAAACAATCTGTATTCATCTAAGAATGCTAACATATAATTACAGAGAAAGACGGTGAAAAAGTAAGGCATTTAAATTTACTGAAACAAACAGGAAACAAACCTAAACTTTTATTTCTTCAAAATGAAAATGCATCAAAGAAGCATTGTTTTAAATTGATTTTTTAGTTACACTTTTTTTTTTTTCTAATTTTGATGGTTTTCTTTCTTCTGTTTTATTTTTAATCCACTTTATACACTGAAACATAGAATATGATTCAGTATTTCTCACTCAAGCAAAAAATACTGAAATCTACACACATATTAGTAATATTTTGATTCTCACCAGTATTAATTTAAGCAATATAACTGAGATCATGTTTGGTCTGTATATGTGAGCTTTGCAGTCTGATTTAAGTGCTATGCTTGCTTGAGTTGCCTCTGATCTCAGCAAAAGTTAGGGAGATGAGAAGTCAGTGGCTGGGTGGAGGGTGGGAGCTCTGCACAAGCTGGCAGCAGAGCTAATCAGGGAGCTTCTGCTTTGGAGATGTAGGGCTGAGAGGGAGAGTGCAGCTGGAGCAGGGTGAGGGACTGCTGCGTGCCATGTGATAAAAAGGGGATTTGGATTTGGGAACATGCCTATGTTTTGCTTTTTCCAATGTAAAATTTTACATGCTTCTTGGGGCTCTTTCTGTTTTGTGACATCATAGGATATAAAGTGCCCCTGCTTCACTGCATTGCTTCAGTTATGCCTTTATTTCTGTTTTGAGATAAAAATTGAGGTTTAGTTCAAGTGTTCCAAAACCAGATACCACTCTCTCTCTCTTTCTTGTAGGCAGGGTGCTGCTGTGCCAGGCAAACCAGGAGGGATCTCCCGTGTACAGTGCCCCCAGTTCACTAGTATACACATCCACAAGTAAGCTAGTGTTATGGCTGTTTTTTTTTTTCCTGTTTTGTGACAAAAGCACATTGATGTGAATTAAGCCCCATAAAACTGTAAATTTTCCTAATAGCTCTTGTTAAGGTAAATGTATTTGTAAACACATGTAAGTAATGTTAACAGATAATTCAGTGTTTTTACTTGCACCTCTACTCGCAAAGTATATTTTATGAAAAAAAAAAAAAAAAAATCCTATATTGTACTGTACCACATAAACGGTCAAAAGGTCTACAGTCACACTGGATTTTTTTTACTTATTATTTTTTAATCCAATACTGTTGTGCACTCTATTTTCTGTAGCAGATGAAGTGACCAGGAAGGAGAAAGAAACACAACTTTGATTTAATAAATAAGAAGTATTACAATATGGAAGTGCTTGTTTTCTTGTGTCAAGAAAGAAAACAAATATGACGTTTTCTTTCAAATAATAATAATAAAAAAATAACAAGGCTGTGTACAAATGGGTATTTTGAATTATAAGAAGGTTCCATAAGAAAAATAGCAAAGACAAGCTGAAACTATACAGGCTGCCGTCAGCCAGTTTTATGTACAAAACTTTGGAGTACCACTGTCTCCTCTAAAATTCTGATGCAGAAGCAGAACTGATTTCTGAGAATGTTTTATGTTGTGATGATGGTACTGATGCCCATTCCGAAATCTAACCAGATGAATGCGCATCTAGCCACATGAAATAGTAACTATTATACTTCTTAACAGGTGAGACGGTGCAAGTAGCCAAAGATGAGGAAATCACTGTTTTTCGTGTAGTGACTGTTGAAGTGATGCGTGGAAACAAAAATTGCTGATTAACAATTAACAAGAACATCTTTTGCTTGTTGCATTACGGAAATTTCTTTTTCCATGCTGCTTGTTGAATTATAGGTGAACAGCAGCATTAGCTATGTGTCCTTCACAGCTCTCTGTAAAGAAAATATTTTAAATTGATTTAATAAAATTGTGGTATGTGCTTCTTAGGAAGATTGTATTCAGAATACAATTCTGCTCTTTTAAGGCACTAAAGACTTCTAAAATAAATAATTTCTTTCATTAATTAAAACCAAAAATGAAGACAAAGGAGTTCCAAAGTGATCATCTCTACAGTGATGTGACTCTCTTACGTCAAAGGCTATGAACAATATCATCTCTAGAGCTGCTGCTTTTACAGTATAAATATGGGATCTACTTTCAAATCATAGTAAATAACAAAATAAAGTGTTTTAAATTGGAGCTAAAGTTGTCAATTTAATCTGCATTTGCATCCAGGTGCTCCAAGAATGCACTACGTCACCTTTCCCAAGCAGGATTTTTTTTATCACTGTAGTAACATGGGGATGAAATCCTTACTGCACAGATCAATAGGGGATTCATCCCTAGAGCACAGTTTATAGTGCACTGATCCTTTTTGACTGAAATATCCCAGGCATCTGAGATTCTTTTTTCTAGAAAACTATCCAAATATTTCATTCCTTTCACTATTAGGGAGCTTCCATGGGAGGAGAAGGGGCAGTATTTGCTTTTATTTCCTGTACTATACCCTAAATAAAGCCTTTCTTAAGTTTACCTTGTTGCTCCTATTATCTCACTGTGTTATATCCTAGCAAATTTATTTCTGGGACTGTTGTTTAAATCTTACAGTATTTCCACTAGGATTAAATCCCTACATAGCCATGGTATACCTAGCTGAGCTCTATACTTCGCTGTTTACATCATTTCTCATGAGTCAATCCCTTCGAAAAACCTATTTTGCAGTGGTGCTCTTTGAATAATGATATACTAACAAACACCTGTTTATTTTCAATTATGCCAGATATATAAGTAAACAGACTTTGCCTATCTGGCTCCCACTGGGCAATATGTAATACACAGTTTCATAACAGAGATTGCCAGTAGCCCTTGCAGTGGAAATGATTACAGTTTGTTGAATTTGTATGTCTGTAAGTCATGATTTCTTTTTTTATTATGTATAGTATTTCATATTGCCAAAATGTTGTTTTCCCCACAGGTTCACAACTCCTGCTAATATGAAATTACTGCAATTACTAATGTTTGTAATTAGTTTTTTTTTTTTTTAATATCTCCTTATTAAAAAAGTTTCAATAAAGATGTAGAATA
>VXAV01005194.1:0-47089 GCA_013399715.1 Alectura lathami
TCTCCTGACTGAACACAGATTTCTAACTCCTCCTGCTTGTGAAATGTTACTGAACTTGCAGCAATTTATTTTTGTAATAAAATATCCTTGAGGAGTATCAAAAATACAGTCTTTTCTCCCCCAGCTGTAACAGTTCTGCGAATCTGACAGAAATTTGCTCAAACTTTCCGCTCCCACACTCTGCATTTGTCTGCTGATTGCTCTCTTCCTCCCTTCCCCTCAAAAAAAGGCAAAGTCTTGGCAGAGAGCATGAGCCAGCAGCAGCCACATCATCTCCTGCAGTAACAGTGCAGCCCATCAGGTCTCTCGCTTTGGGAGCAGCAGTTCACAAGTGATGCACTGATGACTTGGAAAGCTGCCGTGGCTGTCCTTCTGCTGAGCAGTACAAGAAAGGCTTCAACACCAAAGCTAATGCTCTAGAATACGGCAATGGCGGGGTTAAAAATTAGAAATGAAAACCGTGATTGTGCTGGGATGGAGTTGCGTTATCCTCTCCTACAGCCAGGAGGATGAGATGTTCTCTTTATGGGAACAAGAGCTGATGTTGTCAAGCTGTTACCTGGTCCCAAGAGCTGAGGTGAAGGAACATCAGCACTGGCAAAGCTCCACCTCTGACACCTGTTTTTTGAAGTAAACATTTTTAAGTGGTCTGTGTTTCCCTGCAGCATATACCCTTGGCCCACAGGAATATCTGAAGCAACTGCTGGGCTGGAAGAGTTCTTCCTTGCTGAGCCAATCTTCTTGGTCTGTTAGAAACACTCCTTCTCACCCCTGTTTTCCATGGGCCTGGCACAAATGGTTTAAGTACAGGTGGTTAGTGTTTATCCAAAAATGGGTACAACCAGCTTGCACACCTGTAACTTATCTTCTTCTTTTTTGGCAGCTGGAGAGTGTTTCTGGAGCCAAGTTCAGATTCAGGTGAAATTGGGTCAGCGGGGACATGTGCACGTGATGGCTCTGCTGTTTACAAGCCTCGCACCATACGTTTCAGTTAGAGCAGCCTTGCTGGGCATAGAGGAAGAATCAACTCTGTTTTGACCAGAACTGTTCTTATTGGCCAAAAGGACCAGTGGAACCTTGAGCCTAGCAGGGGAAGGTTATGCCCAGAAATCTTTGTAACGTGGAGGAGCCATTTACTATTACAAGAGCCACCCACATCTGGCTTAGCCACGCACACGTGCACACAGTTCTCGTTTGCTGCAGTGTCAGAACAATTATCCTCAGACTGAAATTTGGCAGTGTGAAGCTTTTACTTCTGGAGTCACTTTGTGACTTGGTTTTGCTGCTTTATTTATAAACATGTTCAGCTGCTCTGAAGCTGAGTTCGAGTGAAGCGAGTATTTGAATCAAGCTCTGTTCTACCTGTGCTGTGCACTCGCTACAGACGGGGGTTACTCTGTGGGTTGTATTTTGCAGGGCCTTGATCTGTGGGATTTTCAGATAACAGAATCTTTTTGCAAGAAGAGGTGGTCAGAAGCACTCTTTGGGATTCTGCAGTCATGTAAGGCGATGACAGCCCAAGTGCTGGTGAGTTACACTGGCGTATAGGTGAGCAGTCCTTGGAAGATCCACTTTTTCGCTGGTCAAGCTGCTGATTTGCTCCAGAGCTATGCAACAACCATATTCCTTGATGCTTCTGCCAGTAGGCATTTAACCCCCCTACAACTTTGAGGGAAAAAATGGCTAAACAGTTGCATGTTTCTATAAATGCATGCAAACTAGAACAACACAGAAGAGGATTGAGTCATGCGGATGAAGGATAGCTGGGGTTTAACTGGCAAAGGAGGTGAGCCGCAGTGTCTGGAGGTATCCGTCACTGTCCCCACTAGTCATTAGGAGGGAAATCCTTTGCTTCCCAGCAGCATAGCTGAGATGCAGTTTGTTGAACATCAAGAAATCAGTTTTCTAGAGGAATAGCTCCCGGTCTCGGCAGCCAACCCCATCTGCAAAATTTGTGGACATCCTTGCCCCTGTGCATTGCTTCCTCAGCCCTTCTTCACCTTCCCTGACCTTCCCCGAAGGATAAGGTACTGTTGTTTTTTTTTTTTATGAATAAAGTACTTGAACTCTGCATGGAGTCTTGATTCCAGCCAGGAGACCAGAGGGCTTGCAGTACTTTTGAGCTGTAAGAGGTGGGGAGATTTTGGGAAAGCAGGCTTTTCAAGGAAAGCCTTTAAGATAGTTATGCTTGGAGAGAAATATTTTGGCTGTGGTTTATCTTTGTTCTTTGGGTTACTAAAAAACAGCTCCAGCCCAACAAAGGACATAAATTTAACGTCATGAGGTGCATATGTACACCCAGCTGCAGACAGTAACCGCTGTGTACTTAAAGCACCATGTCATACCTGGCCCACTCTTCGAAGAGGAAACATGCAACCATTGCTTTTCACTGAGTACTGTAAAAGTACTGAACTGATCCTCAAAATCATGCAGTTCCCTGGAAAATAGGGACCCCTCAGAGCACTCAGGAAGGAGGTAGCCTTCCTTATGCTGAAATTCTGCGAGTACTCCCGTGTGATTGTGTGTGTGACTCCAGGAGCTGAAGCTGAAGGGAGAGAAATAATACCAGATCTGTGATTAAAATCAAGAGGTGGCAGTGCTATTTGCCTCTTTGTCCCCAGCGTTCTCTCGTGCATTGATGGAACAAAAGAATTAGGAAAGGGAAAGGAGCTAAGTGACAAAACAACAAAGCGAAAACCAGATCCTGAAACCAGCATCATCTTTACAGCGTGTAGGTAGAAGAACAGTGATGAACTCCTGTGAGCTCCCTTGTCAGAAAGCTGTTGTTTATTTTTACAGAGTACATCATTGCCTATGTATCAAACAGCTGTAATTAAACCACCACTTGTTCTAATCGGAACGAATCTCATTAGAACCATTGGCTCCTGCCTTGTGTGTACTCGGCCTCCGGCCCTCTGCATTGCAGCATGGCCAGGATGTGCACTGATAATCTGCAAATTCTCACCTACCGGGAGTCGTTTGCTTAATTGGTGATACTTGTGATTAGCATGTTCCTATTGTAATTACTGTTTGCAGTGGAAATTGTGATATTGTCATGTGCTAGCTATGCAATAAGAGTCTTGCGGAGTGTTTATGGGAGATTTGTATGTCATGCTGAGTGTTAGAGCAAAGAATGCCAGAGGATAATTGACTGTTGCTACCCAAAAAGCACACCTACATTAATAGCCTTGAGAACTGATGACAAGAGAAAAACGAGGAGTACTCCTATAGGGAACAGGGAGCAGATCTCAACCTGGGAACCTATGGCTAGCGGAGATACAGGCAGGGCGTTACCCGAGAGCCACACAGAGACTCGACGCAGTTGGCATTGCGCTTGGTACGGTGCCAGGAGTTAGTTTTTAGCTGAGCTTGTGTATTACCTGTGAGCCATGTAAGATGGGCTTAGACAGGGCTACAACTTCCGTTCTCTCTTTTCCTTTCAATCTTTGTTAGGACTGTAGTGACCCACCAGCAACCTGCTAGCCACCACTGAATGAAACTTGTTCCGTAGGGATCGTTTATCTGCCAGGCTTTGGCTGCTGTTAAACATTGCCTAGATGTTCAGTCCTGACCCTGGAGCTACCAATCACGGCGAGAACGCTTCCCCTCATACATGCTTGTGACTGGTTTCTCTGCTGAAAACGTGGAGCCACGGTGGCCTGTGCCTGCGGGACCAGCTTCTTCCCTGTCTCGCAGCGACCAGGAGAGCCCTTGTGGTCACCCCAGCCTCAAGCCTCCGGTGCCTGGTGACCTGCACGCTGAAATAAAAAATAGGCATGACATCCGCTGTAAAGCTGCTAGCTTTTATTCCACCTGAATTTCTTGTTTCCTTTTCAGAGACAGTTATTAGTCTGGATAAAACAGCTTTTGGGTGATGAGCTTGTGGTATTCCAGTCTTGTTGGATGGAGTGGGCCACAGTAAAATTGTGTTTGTACAAAAGGAAACTGTTTTGCCGTGGAACTCAGATATTCCATGGAAGATCTGATGGATGGTGTTTGCACAAACGGTTTCATGAGGGATAAGCATTTTTTTTTTCAGTTGCATTGTCTCTAAAAGAGCTGCCTACATTGTCTACAGAAAAAGATGCAGGTAGCAAACATCAACATTCTTCAGTATAAAGAGGAGGAAAATATTTTCCAACGTATATCATCAACCAGTGATTACAGTAGTGTAGTAAGAACACGTGTTAAAGTGACAGCAATGGGCCAATGTATGCATTATTTTTTCCCTTCCAAAATGGCTTCAAAATGCCCAGAACTTCTCTCTCTCTCTCTCTCTTTTTTTTTTTTTTTCCCCCCTCTCCTTTTTCTTTTGTTATTGATATTTAGAGAAGTGAGATTTGTTTTCTGGAACTTCTGGCAAGCTCAGATTATTCCTTTTGTGATTGTGCTGCCTTTTCCACTACACAGAGTGGTGTAAAATGCTGAAGAAGAATTGTTGCTTCCAAATTTTTGCATTTAAGAGGCATTATGAAACAAAGCAAGACTTCAGACAGATGAATAAATATCCCATCTTACCTTTCTGAACTGCATTTCAGAACTGAGCATGGCTGGCTGCACTTGTGTGTTGCTCTAGGAATAGGAGAGGTCTCTGTGAAGCCTGAGACCTGAGTTTCCAAGGAGGTGAAAAAAGTTTCTCTTCCCAGTTCTGGTGGGGACCGGCTGGGAGACGCTGGCCAGATCACTGTGTTTGTGATGCTATTTTGACCACCTTTCTGATACAGTCAGGGGCTGGCACTTAGCAGATGCAAGCTGCTCAGCCTGTGGTAGCCTCCAGGCATTGCTCAAGTACAAATCACAGCTCAGAGCTGCAATAAAAGTAAATGTGTTTCAGATGTAGATGTCCTAGTATGGCCAGATACCAGAACAGTGTTTTTTGTTTGTTTGTTTTTCATACCTGAATTATTCATCTGTTGTGGTAAGTGCATTTAGAAATATCGCTGCATTTTTGTAAAAGGTCAGAATTCTCCCAAACATCCTATTTCCACCAAGCTTCTCTATTGTGGATGTATTTCCTGCAACGTTTTATAATGCTGCTGGTTTCTCCCAGAGTGAATGACCGCTGGCTTTTTAAACTATTTTGGAACAGATGCAAGTTCTCACAGGGCTGCAGAAGTCTGCAAACTGTAGCCATTCTATAGCACAACTAGATTTTGGGAGGAGAGCTTCTGAATCATTTCAGTTCTGTTTCCTGCTGTTTGACAATAGAGAGATGAAGTTATCGACCTGTAGGCAAACTCTGGGCAGATCCCTGAGCGACAGAAACCCAAGAGACTCTGCTGATGTTGACATCAGCTGATGGTTTAGCCCTTAACAACACATTATTTTCAGCATTCATTTGTGTGGGTAGGACAGATCCAGGTCCCCTGTGCAAAACTGGAGTGAGGAGGATTTTCTACAGGACCGCAGCAGGTATTCCTGGCCACAGGTTGTTCCATCTCTAGATAGCAGGAAGGAAGACAAAGTGGCAGCTGCAGCTTTGGTGTATGATAACACCTCTGATTTCCAGCCCAGGGGGGAAATGTGCATGACCAGGCTGTCCTCTTGTTCTTGCTTTATCCTTAACTGAACCCACAGCACTGAGCAGCACGTGGCTGCAGGTCACTCTTTGGTATCTCATACTTGTCAAAGCAGAAAAATACACATAGCTCTGTAGTACCATAAGAACTATCCTTATCTTAAGGCAGAGGTAGAAACTGCCAGTTTCAGATTTTGGACTTAAACAGTAAGATCATCCTTTTTGCTAATTCACTGATTTCTTTGAAGCCAGTATTGTTACAACCTTTAGTGAACCCAGTAACAGTTTGGATTTTTTTTTTTTTTTTTTTAAAGGAAGGAAAAGAAAAGGTCTAAGCTTCTGTAATCTTTTGGTTGCTAAAAGTTTTGGACTTGCGAAACCAAGGAATTAGGGAATGAAGTCACTTTACTTGGTGTTTGTTGAATACAAGCCTTGTGAAATCCACTGTTCTCTCTGACTGTGTTCGTTCTTCCCATTAAAAATATTACACATGGTTACGTATCTTGAAATACGTTGTTTAAATTTGCTTTCTTTGCAGATGCCATTGGTATGTAAAAAGCTTAAACCTCTCGAATTGTGGACCAGACAGATTATGCAGGGTTACCTATTCCAGATTCATCAAGATCTACAAATGAGCCTGATTTGAAGTTTCGCCTTTCAGTGACTTGTTTGTGTTTGAATAGAGTATAAAGTTTCTGATCAAAGTGTGTGGAGAAGAGTACCTCTCCTAACCCAAATAATGAGTAGACTTACTTTGCTCAAACTCTAGAGGTGAAAAATCAACAGTGAGTAGGTGTGAAGGAGGTCCATGGAAAATGTCAGCTCTGAGGAAGTGTTTTTGGTATTATAAAATAATTGAAAAGAGAGCTTGGCACGGAGGTAGGAATCCAGTCTGATCTACAGCAGGTTCTGTAGCTCGGGTGGTTCTGTGCAAATTTATGCACAAGTGCTTTACTAAGGGCTACTTGAGAGGGCATGTGCTGAAACGTAAAACGCTTCAAAGGATTCTCGGTTTTTGTGAGGTCCTGCATGGATTAGAGAATGGCACCAGCAGAGCCGGGGAGGGGGTGGGAGGTGCTGCCTCTCATTCTTACTTTCAAATCTTGATGGGCTTTGCTGGCAGGCTGACTTTGTGCCAGCACAGTCCCCGTCTCCTGGGCTGAGCCCTGAGCTGACGTCTTCAGCGGCTCTTCCCCTCGCGTGCAGCAGCACGCTGGCGGCACTCCTGCATGCAGACAGCTTTCCATCTCGCCTGCAAGCTGCGTGTTAACTCGGAGCAAACTTTTAGCAGAGCCTAAGGTTTGAAGCATTTTGACCTGGCCCAAGGCTGCTCCAAGTGTCAAGTGTCTGCTAATATTTAACCTGTGGCAAATTACATCAGAGTGCTTGTGGAAAGAGGAGCGAGAGCCACGTGAGCGCCTGATGAGCCCATTGCCTGCCGTGCACAACGAAGGGTTTCAGAGCTCATGCTTGTGCTGAGTCTCTTTGTGCAGCCTTTGGCCTACAGGGGAGCCTTCAGCGCTATAAATATAGTTGTCTCCTGTTTTGAAGTCCCTTTGTGCTGGTAGAAAGGTAGAGAGACTAAGATTGCTGATAAAGAAAGTCACGGTAAATGGTTATAAGCACATGCTTCAAATTTTAGCCTGTTTTGGTGTTTTGCAGATTGCACATGGATGTGTAAACGAGGGCCTCAGGATATAATTTATATTTCACTGCCTTCAGGGGTGAAAGCTGATGTAACTCAAGGATCTGTCCCAGTACAAGTCTTATTAGAGTTTCTGTTTTAAATTTGCTGGTTTTGAGCTATTACTGTAAAAGAAGAAAAATAACATCTGGCCACATGTCACAGGCTGGATTTTTGTTGCTTGTTTTGCAATTCCTGCTAGTAGTAAGTATTTAAAAATCAAAGGTCCAACTTTTCCACTGATGTAAATTATTACTAGCTCCATTGATTTCATTTTGTTTACACTGGTTTTAAACAACTGAGGACCTCGTACAACATCCCAAGTCAAGATTTAATACAATCAGGATGGAGTCTTTATTATGTGTCATTTGCATTTTAAACAGTGCTTAATTATGCAGTTCTTATACACACACACATGCATTGACTCACTTATGCATGCTCAGAATAATGGTTTTATGCATTAGTGTCAAAGCGGTTTAATATAGTGCGCAGCAGTGGGTGAAATGAAAGTATTTAATTAAAATGGATTTTTTTCATGGACTGCATAAAGAGTTTTCCAGATTAGATATTGGTTACCCATATGTGTAAGCTCTTTTCTTCCTTGTTGTCCCTGTTAGGAAGAGGAGCAATGAGCTTTTTCATCTCTCTGGTAGCTGGGACAGGAGGTGTGTGCTCCCTTGTTGGCTGGCCGTCCCACCAGGTGAGAAGAGAACTCGAGAGAGAGATTCTCAGTCACAATTACATCAAAGCCTTTTGTGCCAGTTGTTATGAAACCACACAGCAAGAGGGATTTTCTCTGCTGTTCTTACAGCCTGAGTCGATGAAGCTTAAGGTAGTAGGGAACCTGTGAAGCCAATGATCCCCAGGATAGCTTGAGAAAGCAGGGAGAGAAGCATTTTGTTTCTTAAATGAGTGCTTCAGCTGTTCTGCCCCCAAACCTCAGCCCCAGCAGAGATGATAGCTGTTACCCATGCTAAGAATGTTTGCAGCAGCCTTCCTCTTCAGATGCTGAAATCTCATGTGTGATGGGCAAATTTTGGGTGGTCCAGTGTGGAGCCAGGGGTTGGATTCGATGATCCTTGTGGGTCCCTTCCAGCTCTGGATGTTCTCTGATGAACAGAAGCCATCTGCTTGGGTCGCCCGACACCTTTTGTTGGCATGAAGAGTGAGCGTTACAAATACAGAACTGTCTGGAAAAGCTAGGCATGCTCTGAGCAAGTAAATAATAAGAAAGGATGTCAGCTGCATTGTCCTTTCAAAACAGGTAAATACCTGTGCATCTCATACTCAACTGCATTGCTGTGGTTTTGGTTGCAGCTTGCAGCATGAAAAAGCCTCTCTGCATTTCTTGTTCGCTCGTCCAAAGTTAGTGGTGGTTTTCAGGTTTGTTTTCATTTCCATCTCCAAATTTCCACCCCGAATACCCTTTCCTTGGGTTTACATGTATGTGCCTGCATTAAAAGATAGAGAGAGGGTTCAAAAAAAAAAAAAAAAAAATCAGCAGTCGTACTCAGTGTAAGGTAAGGCAGTCCTCAGTGTGCAGCCTGATGAATACAGAAGCAGCGTTAACCCCTGGTACTGCTGATGGACGGGCAGCAGCTAACAGACTGCTTCTGATTAGCCCTCGTTAACAGAATCAGAAGGAAGTGGCTGTACAGTTAGCTTCTGCACCAATGGCTGTGACTGGGTGACCCAAGTGTATGGTGCTCCTGTCCTTCTGCAGCATGACAAGCTGCCCCTGCTCTATATGACGTTACCTGCGGTGGCATCCTGGTAATTACCAGCCACAGCAGCTGCATCTAGATGCTATTAGTCCTGAGCAAGAGAAGCTGCCTCCCCATCTCTTAATTGAGATGGAAGAAGAAAAAGAGAGGAGGAGGTGATAATTGTTTTGTGTTAAAACAGGGATAATTACTGGGATAGAGTTTCACTAGAAAACAAAGCAGCAATTAATTATTCATTGTCAGATCTCAAATGTGGGTCTGTGGGTTACCAGGAGCACCTGCCTCTGGTCTCAGTGAGTTCTGTGCTTTGCTGCCCAGCTGCATGGATAGCTCCTCAAACAGATGCTGCTTTGGGGTCTGTGGGGGTGAGGGCCAGCAGAAGCTCAACCTGGGTGAGGTTAGCTCATAAAACTGCAGCCTGGTTGCCTTAGGGGACCCCTGTAGTGTTCATGGTAAGGTGTGGCCTCACCTGTGTGATACAGCAGGGTCAGCACATCTGAAGTAGGGCTGCAGAAGGACCCGGTCGTGGGTCTTGATGTCATTGTCTGGCCTCATGTGTCCAGCCCCATGTTCGTAGGGAAAAATGCAAGAAAAGTGTAAAAGGTGCTTTTACCATGGGGATTTGAGTGGTGCTTCCCTGTGTACTCTCCCATTTCCTAGTGATTGGCAGTGTGTGGGGTGAGTAACTGGTTTCTTCATACAAAATATGTCTGGATGCTTGGTTTTCTTTGAGGATTGGAGTACTTTTGCCTTTGGCATTTGTAACCCTGTAAGGCAAAGAGCTTTGCTTCTGCCCTGCGCTGTTTGTGAGGGATCCCTTCTGGCAGAGGGGTGTAGAAATGCCCACGGGTTTGCTGCGTGGGGCATCAGCTGGCAGGGGTGGCTCTCAGAACCATCTCTGGTGAGGGATCAGCAAGGAAAGCTTGGAAGAACAGCAGGCGTGGGAGTGCAAATAAATGCTGGCAGGTAAACTGTGTCTAAAGGCAGGGATGTTGAATAGCTACTGAGCCTGAGGCTCCAGGTAATGCTGAGCCTTCCCTTTTTCCCTGACCCCTTCCCTGGTAACCAGGATTACAGATTTAATCAGGATGCAGGAGCAGACAAATATTCGGAGCGGGCGATGGAAAGTTCCATTGAGCTACCTTTTGTGTGCTGGGGGCAGGGAAGCTGGCAGCAGGGAAATGGGGCTGTCCGTGCAGCCTCCCTTGATTTAATTTCGTGTTCCTCTTGTGCTTGGGTTCCTTGTTTTTGACTTACCTTTCTCTCTTTTTTTAGTTCCCCCACTTCATTTTCAGTATAGAGTTAATGAACTGGTTGGGAAAGGGAGAGAGGGGATGCAGCAATCCAGAGCTGAGTATGTTTGTATGTCATTACAAATAATCTGCTTTGTCAAATTTCCATGAAACTAGCTGAGATCACTGGAGGATGCATGCGTCTGTGCTCACAAACACATGTGCACGCAGTATGAGGGCACAAGTCAAACCTGTGCAAATTGAGATGATTTGCCCATGAAATGCCAGTGCCAGCAAGGACCAGACTGACAGTTCCCTGGCAGGTTTGTCCATGTAGGAAATCCCCTGTTGTTTAGAGCCTGTAAACTAGGATCAGATGGCCTTTTAAGGGAATTTGCTGTCATTCAGCGTTCCCCATGCTATTTTGATTTTGCAGTTCCTTGAAAATACTCCCCGCAGAGGTGCAGGCCTTTCTGCAGCACATCCAAGCAGAAGAAGGCTCGCTTTGCTGTTGCTCCTTTTCCCAGCCCTATTAAAGCGACCTGTGGTCCCACAGGTGAAAACCCCACTGGTGGCTGGAGCTCTGGTCCCGCCACAAGCCTGGGGACTGCGTGACACAGCCGCCCCTTCTGGGCACCCTGCCTGGGAGAGCAGCAGAAATACGATGCTGCAAATCCCCGCTAAATCCCAGCTGAGCAGAGGGGTGAATGTGCTAAAGCTGAGCCTGTTGCCTGGTTTTAGAGCTACGCATGCCAGGAAATCGGACTTAATTTACGGTGTGATTTACTGCTTCCACGGGACTAGTGAAAGGAACGCTTCCCTGGTAGGTTATCTGTAGTTTTTGGAGAAATGTGTGAAAAGTTCAAATGACGCCTCCGTGAGCTATTTGATTTATGGAAAACTGAAAGAGGAGGTTTGTGTTTGCCCTTTTGAAGGTAACAGGTTGCATTCCTCATCAAGGTTGTTACTCTGCTGGTCATTATGTAGGTGCTGTGAACTGCAGCAGAGAGAGGTTGTATGGCGTAAAGTGCTGTGGCATATATATTCTGCCCTAAGTGGGGAGGCCACGGGGGCCTCAGGATGGGGCTCAGGTTGTGCTGCACGTCAGACAAGCTGTGATGCTTGGTGGTGATGTCTCTTGGGAATCCAGGTGAAAAGCATCTGGCCAGAAAAGAAGCCCTCTTCCAGCTAAGTGATTTAGTTACCAGAATCTCAGGTGTGCTCACCAGTAGAAATTTCTCTTTGTTTTTGTATTTGCTTAACAGCAGGCACAATATGGCAGCCCTGGTCCTCCGAGTCAGAAAGCACAGGCTAACAGACCTGAGATTTGTGGAAATCTCAGTAAGCTGCTTCTGTAGGGGCAAAAATAATTACAGAAAAGTCAAAACATTTCCCTCTGTCATCTCTTTTTTTATTTTGGAAAATGTTTGATTAGTCTCTTTTGTGATACCATTTTGTTATCAAATTTACCTGAATTGTAAACAAAATAGACTTGCCTGGTTTTAATTTTTGTATTTTGTATTTTAAATTTTGTTTTTTTTTTTTGTATTATTTGTAGAATTTGAGTTTTACTTTTGGCTCACTGAAAGTTGTCATTTGGCTTTTAGTCAAAGTACACTTTTGGGAAACTTCAGCAACCAGGGGCATTCTGAAGCCGTGTAGGAACTGATGACCTGCTGCTGTTGAAGATGCTCTCCTTGGAAGCTGAAGCTCAGCATGAGGGTGGCTGGACATCAGTGAGTTCCTAAAGTGGGAGATGGGTTTAGCTCCATCACAATTTTGTACAGAAATGCTTTGCTTCTTGGCATCAGCTGCAGCTAACAACTCTGGAGAAGCATTAAATCCTGAAGCAATTAAATGTATCAGCAGAGCAGGATTTTTTATGTTGAGATACTTTGCCAGCTGTTGTTTATGGAAAAAAAAAATCTAAATCCTTTTTGTGAGAACTGTTTTTAGGTTTCTTTTTGTTTGGGGCTGATTTATACATTATACATTAGCACTGGAAGGCAAAATATTTACCAGCAGTGTGGGGAGCTGGAGCAGCTCCTCAGCTCCTGGTCCCTGGGTGCTCCTCGCCATGCCCTTCACAGGCTGCAGCGTCTGCAGCAGGCTCACCTCTTAATTCCTTGCTTGCAAGGGCTTGCATTCCTCGCTGGCCTCAACAGGCTAGTGCACAAAGAGACCAAAAGTCCTGTCTTTTCCCTGTGTGACAGGAGTGACAGCGGCTCTGTTGTCCCTCTGCTTCCAGAGGAGCTGCTTTCATGTGGCCTATAGAAGGGAGATGTCTCACGACTGTATTGACTATGTTTGGAAGAAGCTGAACAGGACAAGTGAGTTTGCTTAGGCTTTCTGAATGGTATTTTCTGAGACTTCTTTTATAAAGCACTATTCTGAGCAGTATGGGGCTCTTTACGCCATTCCCTTTTCTTTTTCCTTGTAATGACAGAATTTTGATTAGAGCTCTTGGTGAGCAGCGTGTTGTTGTTTTGTACAAGGAATAATGCTGCTATAAAAGGAGGCCCCAGACTTGGAACAGTTAATTATATTGCTTGCTGATTGCAAAATTTACCACCAAATGGGAGTTTATGGGAGTTTTAGCTCCTGGCCCTGCAAATAGCATGAGATGCACTGCAGTGAGATTGTAAAACACTCTGGACGTTTTGCCACGTATTTCAGAGGAGGTAATATTTCAGCTGAAACATCCCGTGCGTGGTTGTTTGCACTTCACTATTTGGAAAGCACTTGAAGGGAGGAGTAAATACGGGGATGCATTCTTCTTGCTGGAGATGAGTGTGTGCTCTGACTTAGGGGACTCACCTCGTGTTGGGAGTGCTTGCGTGTCAGCTGCAGCTGACAAGAGGAATGTGACATAGGGAGAAAATCCCCAAACACTGCTGTTAAAATGGAGCGGAATGAATTCAGGGTCACTTGGAACAGCGGGCAACGGGGCTCAGCTCAGGACTTCCCTCCTACCTTGCGCTCCAAAGGCCACCTTTTTCATCACAGGCTGAAGTTTGCAAAGTTTCATTGTTTAAAAAATCAACAGCATTTCTCCACAGACACCCAGGAAAACAAACAAACAATAAGCAGAACCTCAGGGCTTGGCTGGAAATTACAACCTTAACTGAAAGGAAATGCTACTACTACCAGGCAAACCAAGCAATGAAAGCTGGGTGCAGTGTTTCAGCCTGGTGTGTATTAAATAGCTAAGCTGCAACCTTCTTAAATAGAATTACTGTGGAAATAAGGGCTGACCTTTAGCAGTGCTGCTCTGCCATCATACATAGGTCCCCATTCCCTGGAAGTGCTGTAGGAACTTGCACGCCAAACAGCGATAAATAAGAATCCCAAAAGCATTCCGTGCAAAGATGGAGATTCTTCAGGGTCTCATTGTGTTGCTGCAGTGCTCCCAAAAAGAGGGGACATCATGGAAGTGTGCATCCGCCCTACTGCATGTGGCAGATCTGCAGAAGCTGCTCGGAATAGGTGAGGTGGTCACTGAAGGTGCTGGTGTTCTGTGTGGTGGTTCCACTTCATCTCCATGCAGCTTGCAGGACATCGCTGTTTTTGACCTGTTTGTCTCTGTGCTTTTGTTTGTCCCACTTTCACATGGAATAATAAAAGAAGTAGAGGCAGAGCTGTGCTTGGTCTGGAAGCAGAAACAAGAAGGAAAACACATTGGGCCTTTTGCCCAAGTGGAAAATACAGGGTATTTTTCAGTTTTTGGAGAAAGACTGAAGGGAATAACATCAGAAGAGGCAGGAAACATGCAGCTGGAAGCCTCAAGCCCAGAGCTCAGATGGCTTCGTGATTGTGCCTCCAGAAAGATCAGCATAATGTCCTGAAATAGTAATGTTTTGATATTGTTTTGAGGGTAACTAAGCTGGAACATGTGTATAACTATTAAAATTACAAATACCAAAAAAGGGAATCCATGCTAAGCTCAAAAATACAGGCTCATCATTTAATTTGAATAAATGTTACCACTGTCATTTGTTTTTGTTGCATTGTGCTATAGGCTTTTCAGCAAGGATTTCATGGGAGACAAGAAAGCATTTGGGGAGATGATTCCTTCAGGCCTTTTGAGACTGTTCTCTTGGTTTCACCAAAGTGTACGCAATGTGTTCTTCAGAAATCCAGTCTGGGATCTTTGGCCTCCTTGTGGAAATTGTAGGGGTAAGCGTGGTGAGCCAGACCTGAGCATCTCCCTGAGGATGGTCAGCAGCCACTCCTGCACTTGAGGGATGAAAAAAAACAGAAGTTCTGTTTGTGCTTGGAGGGACGTAAGTTTTATGATGCACTGCTATGAAGTTGTGGCTGCTTTGGGTGGTCTTCAGAACGAGGGCTGAGCTAAGGACTACCAGCGTTTTGTTGCTTTTACACGTGGATAGCAAACCCAAAGAAAATCATTTCACATCTCTGAGCACACAGAGTCAGTTGTACCTTTATAGCCCTTACGTAAGGGTGTGTCATGAATGCCCTGGAAGCAGAGAATGATTAAAAACACAGAACCCTTTAATATGGGGGAGTTTCTCAATTTCTTCGAGGGAAATAAAACTACAGGGGCATTCCTTTTGCTTGGATTTTCAATTAACCCGCAGTTTAATTTGTGGCGTTCCTTGTAGTTCATAAGCTAGGCAGGAGTGAACAAACCAAGGTGGAGAGACATCAGGAAAATTAAGCTTTACCCATGTTAAAAAAAAAATAGAAAATCTTACGTCTGCTGTTACGCAGGAATTAAAAGATCGGCTAAGGGGCTTGGGATGAAAATGAGGTTTTTAAAGCCATTAGGTTCATTCTTTTTATTTGCTTTCAGGCCTGGGTAACGTTTTCAAGGTCTTTTCTACAGCTTTCTATGACCTCACATCTGTGCCAACGTTCCTCAGTGTGCACCACGGTGCAGCTGCAGGGCGAGTGTGCGTGGGGTGGTTTTGGTGGGAATCACAAGGGATCCCTGCCCGTGTGCCTCCTGAAGAGCTATGCAAAGCTGTTTAAATAATGCATCGACTCTTTTTTATTTTCTTTTTTCCAGTGTTACTGGCAGAAAGGTGTGTATTTATCTATTCCTTGAGGGAGCGCTCTGTAGTTGCTGTGCGCTCGCACCCAGCTGCATCTGCAAAGCAAGGTTAGGGGCACAGGGAGCTGGAGGGCACCCTTGTGTCCTCTGAGCAACATTCTCCCAGTTCTGCCCAATCTGGGTGATGGGGACGGCGGCTCCCCGGCAGATGATGCTGGGCTCTGGTGCTGAGAGCCACGGGCATATGGCAGGGGAAGGAGTGGTTTCCATGGAAACCTTTCAGCAGGGTGACATCACCAGCACTGTCACATTTAAGCTTTTCAAGGCTTTTTGGATTTTGGGGATTACATAACTTCGGAGGGGTTAGGCTGGGGCTTCGATCTAATCAGCATTCAAGGTCTTAGTTGAATTAAATTTCAAAAAAAAATAAACCCGAGGATGGAGCAGGGGTGCCAGCAGGAATCGAGGCAGAGGTAGCACGTTTGGCTGGGGAAAGGGGGCTGGCCAAGCTCTGGGCTGTCTATGGGGTTGCCAGGATTGCTTTTGGAGATACCTTTGGGGTCAGGACACTGGATGAGAGCACAGAATCACAGAATTACGATGTTCCTGCTGGGGCTGGGTGCACATTCTGACCACGGTGTAGGTACGCAAGGAATCCCAACAGATCCTGCTTGGAAACAATTCCCTGAATCCATCCTCCTACCTCTGAGTACTCGGATCAGCTTTGTGCCCTGTGTTGGATTTGAGCATTTGGACAGACAGAAATATTTCAGTAAGAAGAGCAAGGAGAAGTTGATGTAGTCCTTTGTCTGCAGTCAGCATTTGTGCTAGCATCCCTAAACAGGTGCCTGGATGACTACTGCCCAGCTGCGTCCCCTAACAGCTTTTCTAAGTGTTCCTGTGTGACTGAGTCATTTTTGCCTTTATTCTGTTGCAAAATGCTGCACAGGGCAGAGCAGAGGGTTTCCCAGTTGCCAGGTTACTCCTGAATCTGCTTAGCGGGTCAGTTAAGTGAAAGGCACGACTTCGAAGTGCGTTAGCAACGGTATTGGCGTGTATCATCGTATTAAGAAGTTGTTCTTACCTAGTTGGTGCTTCTGATCAAGCAAAGCGATGGGTCTACAGAAAACACCCACTTTTCTAATTGCATAGCTGGAGTGTAGGTCTGAGTGTCAGAGACATCGCCATGAGTGGTTTTCACCAGTTGTGCTAAGCTGTTGACAGTCAAAACCTGCAGCCTAGAAACTTGGCACCCCACGGGCAAAGCAGATTTCTTTTTCATGTCTTTGTTCAGCAATAGGAAGTTGGCCAGGTGTGTGACAGCGATGGGTTTTCTGTTTTCACACATGGTTGGGGTGGGCTGGGTGGTGGAATCCATCTTTGTTTTTAGGGTAAGGGCTTTTGTTCTGCTGATGGTCCTTTTCTTGTCAGACTTTCCTGCCTGTCCTCACCTCCCTGTGATTCACTTGATCCTCGCAGTGTCTGGGAGAGCACTGAGAGTACTAATGAAGAACTCAGTTCATCTTGTTCTGTAATTTCCGAACTGCATGACAGCTGGCTGCTGAGCCAAGGTTTCTTTTTGCTTGAAGCAAAAGAAAAGTGTTCATCTTGTTTCTAGCTTTCTGCACTGCTTCTTGTGCTCACCTTTCTGCCAAGTAATTTTTCATTTATGCGTACCAGAAGAAAATGCATGTGTAGTTTTCTATGTTAAATGCACCTGTAATTTTTCTGGGACTTTCAAGACTGAAAATATCTTGCAGAAGCTTTTGAAATAATGCAGTAACGACTGGTGAGGAGATAAGCCCTATGGATAATGCAGAGAAAGTCGTGGCAAGATGCTAGATTTGTTCTTGAACACATTGCAAGTGCTGCAGACTTGGGGTTCCTGATCCAGCCCTCTTGATGTTAATGATTTACAGTAATAACTGGCAAGTTAGTACCGGGTTTCTCTGGAACAAAAGATTGTCTGGGTCTGAAACGAGTGACTTATCTTGAAATCTAACTGAGTGGAGGTACAGCATGGAAATGAGGGGAAAAACTGAAATCCAGCGTAAACCAGTGTGCCTGATCTTTGGCAGTGCCTGGAGAATTACTTGTGGAGTAATACACAGTTTGTAGCTGCTTGGAAGGGGCATTTGGGAGCTTTTCTGCTCATTTATGCTTTCCCTTCACATTGCATGTAAGCAGTTTCTGGGGGTCTCTGCTAGCAAGCATTTGCTAGAACCCCCTGCGTCTCAGCAGCGCTGCAGCAGACGCGTGGGTCTCTTGGTGCCAGTGTGCAGCACCATGACTGAGGAGCTGCTCGCTTGGCTGCAGAGGAGGATGTCAGAGACCCCCCTGACAGAGCCTCTCCCAGCTGCGTCCATGAGCTCTTCTGACTCTCCTGTGCCCTCTGTCCCAGACCCTGGCACTAAACAAAACATCAGCGTTCACTTATCTGGGACATTTGCATCCATGCAAAATGGGCGCAGCAGGGAAGACATTTTGTACTCGCTTTGGACATCCCTGCTGATGTAAATCAGAAGTAACTTGGCAGGCGTGGACCTGCGTGCTTGCTTCTCCCATCAGCATCCACTTGTGTCCCATCCTCCCACTGATCCGTGATGGATGGACTTGCAGAACTCCCTGGAAGCCGTTGTGCCGCCTTCTTGCCTTGCACTGGGGTGCTGGTGTCCCTGCAGCCCTCTGAAAGCCTCTTCTTTGCAGCTCGTTTCCAGCAACCAAATGAACCCTGCATAGATGGAGTCACTGCTGGCAGTACATCTTTTGGGGGTTCTTCTCTGTTTGACGTTTGCCTGGATTTTGTCAGTTTTATCTAACGTTGGCTTTTGCCAGAGATATTTTCAGCCACTGCCCCAGTGAATTGGCTGCCTGTCTTGTGTGAAATTATTCTCTTGCAAAACTGGAAGCAAACCATTCTAGAAAAGGATGAAAATAGCTTTTTTGTTTTGTTTTAAATAGGGAAACTTGCCTTTAACATCTCAGAAATTGTGTGGAAAAATATTTTTAAAGAATTTTATGAAATAAATACTTAACAGTTTGGGGAGCAAAGAAAGACAGATTTATGTACAGATACCTAATACTTCTGGAGTATAAAAATAATGCTGATCTCCTTGAATCTCGGTCCTAGCTATTGCGTGAAGCTGTTCAGGTATCTCAGGTCTGTGCCACCATGAACTGATCAGAAAAAAAGGGTTCGGCTCCTGAGCATGTGCTGAGACTTCAGAGCGTCGCAGAGATGTTCCCTGAGCAACAGGAAGCAGGATGGGGATGGGGAGGCTGAACTGGAGCTCTCCTCAGGCACTGCTGGGTGCTGTGTGTTTTTCTGAACAAACAGTGAAGTTTTCTGCAGACAAGGGGTACCTTCTGCAATAAGTTTGTTTCAGACTTCAGCAAAGGATGCGGAACAATTGCGTCTGCCTGCCATGAGATGTCTTGAGCCTTGGCTCTGTGTGGGAGCAGGGTCCTGCCTCTACGGCATGCTTCCATGGAGCCTAAATGCTGCCTATTACAGCATTAACTTCTCAAGGATGTGTCATTAAGCAGCTTGGTTTAAGACCATAGTACCAAAATGAGTGGGATGCTAAGTACAAAAGCATTTGTCCTTTGTCAAAAAGGAACAGGGGTTAGTGTGGCAGTTGTGTGGGGTTTATGGAGTGTTACCTGAGGGAAGGTGGCTTTTAAGCCTTTTTTTAATCGAAGCGCATTTATTTGTGTGCATAAAAAGACATTTCATCAGGAAGAAGAGTGTTGTGCCCAGATTCATAAACCAGATGGCATTTTACTGCCTATGGAGAGTTAATCTCCTGATCACTTTGTCTTTTACCTGTGATTATGTATGAGAGAGAGCTCCTTTCCCTTATATCCTTTTTGGAGGAATGCTTAATGGTGCTTCTCTCTCTTAAGCCACCCTGAACTTCAGTGGGCGCACGTTGCCAGAAATGGTTTCTTCAGTGTAGTTCGCTTATTTATCTGATCTTTTGTATCACTCCTGTACTGTATCTGCGTGTGTTTACCGACATCAGCAACAGTTTTTCACTCCTGACAGGGACGTAAGAAGGAGTAACCTGGGAGAGAGCCAGATGGATTTTATTATGGCCTGGACATCATCAACAATACTGCCTGGGCCCTGGTGATTTCACAATCCTCATGATCTTGTTAGCACTCGAGCAGAGAGAAGACAGCCTGGCTGTGAGACGTGGGCTGAGCTAGATCTTCAGGCATGTAGACATCAGTCTTGTTTTTGTGGGTGAACTTAACAAGTTGGCTAGGCAGAAGAAATAAATGCTCAGCCCGCAGTTAGCTTTTGGGACCATCTCCATATCACCACGCTTTGGGTAGGGCTGGAATGGTCTTTTTCAAGCATTTGTTAGTGGCTGTACTCAGAAGGCAGAAGGTACGCAGCTGCGAGGTGCCATGAACTCAGAGGAAGACTGGATTTTCACAAGGAAGGGCAAAGCAGCCTTGACTCTGAGATGAGGTTCAAAGCACAGCTTCTGCAAGAAGGGAGGTGAGTTCTTGTTCTGTGACATGTGAAGCATTTCCAACAGAGATCAGAAAGTGTTTGTGCTCCAACCCGCAACTCTAGTGAGACCTCATTAAGACTATTCTGTGCAACACACTAAGAATAATTCGGATTGGAGTGGGTAAATAGGAAAACACTAGGATTATCAGGGAACTGCAAAGGCTTAAAACAATAAAATAACACCTTGGTCACGTTCAGTTTAGCCTAGAGAGCTGAGCGATGTTTTTAAATTTACAGGGATAAACACTGAACTCATGGGCAGGGCTGGCGCAAGAACTAGGGGGTATAAGTTGGCCAGGAATAAGTACACGCAGGAAACCAGAGATTTCTAGCCAGGAGATGACCGGCATTCTGGAAGATCATCCCAGAAGGAGTTGTGAGGAAAAAACAGACAAGGTTTTAAGAAGGGGAATGGTCAATTTCTGAAGAGGATGAAAGAACATGATTTCTGGGATGTCAAAGGATTGGCTTACAGGACCAGTGAGGTCCCAGCTCAGCTCCTGTGCTGTACAAGAACACTCTGCAGAGCCGACAATCTCAATGACTGCTGCATGGGCTTTGTTTTGGGTTTTCTATCTGAGCAGTGCGACATTCCTAGGGCAGAAGGAGGGAGAGCTGAGATCTTAGTGCTTGGATGGAGATTGCACTTCCCATCCAAGCTCTGTAAGGCAACAACGAGTGCAGCTTAGTGACCCCCATCGCTGTGCAGATTGATCACTTCATACGCTGCTTGTGTTGAATCCCTAAGAAAAAACATTCCTTTTGCATGCAGCTCAGGGTCCAGTGTGCTCACTCACGTGTCGAATAACAGCTTGCAAATCATTATCTGATTGGCACCTGGCCATTAAACTCCCAGTGACCTGCTCGCTGATACTGCTGTACGCTGCGTTCCGGTGCATCTCTGCTGAGCATGTTGTATTGTTTTCAGAATAAATATGAGGGTAAACAATAGAAATTAAAAACAGCCACCGAGGATGGATGTGAAGCATAAACTTTGTAGTTGGTGCCGGAAATACGATCTTTGGTCTGGCTGCCCTCGGTAGAAAGGGGTGTGTGTGTTTCAGCAGTGCCAAAATGAAACGCGCTTCACCTTTGCCATCTCTTAATGCCATTTTATAAGGCACTGTCAGCAAAATCCAGCTATTTTTGGTTAGTGCCCCACAGAGTGAGCTTCACAGGCTGTAAAAGCATGCGTCCCTCTGCCAGCTCTCTCCACTGCATGATCTTCTCCGAGAGTGTCTCAGTGTCTCTTGGACACAGATGTCTAGCTTTTCCTTCAGGATTAAGTCATGAGCAACAGCAACAGAGTTTACTAGGAACTCTGTGCCATGTTCCTAATTAGTGTATTTAGGAGGTATGTGGGTTTTTGCAGTGTCCCAGACTGAAGATTTATTTTACCTGCTGTCCCAGCTCCGACATAACCAATGGCTCTTTGCAGCTGCACCCAGATTGTGGTGTTTATAAGGCACTGACAGGACCTGTCTTCAATGAATTAATCTAATCTGCTGTTTAAATGAATTTAGACTTTTTGGTCTCCACGGTCCACTGGAGTTAAATAATAGCATAATCAGTGTTAAAAATCTGTAAAATTCTGAATAGCAGGGATCCTGGATCGCTTTGGATGTCACATGGAGCATGACAGCTATAGGCCAGCAGCAGCTGAAAGCAGCGAGCAGTGCAGGAAGTTTATGGCTCGTCATCCCAACTCTGCCACCAACCAGCTGGGTCAAACTGGGAGAACGCCCTTGCCTAAACATTTTATTCACTGGGAAAATACAAGTTGGTCTCACTGTCTGCCTATGCAGGACCCAACACAGAGAGGTCTGAGTCGTGGGCGAAGCCTCTCGATTCTTTGCTGGGAAATGAGTCTATTCTGTCCTCACTGGAGCATTGCAGCCTGTCCTGGGCTTTGGAAGGTGGACCCTTTTAAAACTAAAAACCTTAAGCCAGCAGACATGGCTAGTTCTGAGGGAATCAAGGGCAAATAACGGAATGTCTGGGAGCTGAAAAGTCTGACATCTGTATCGCTGATGCTTTGTACTCACCTGCGGCAGTGGAAGGTGGACACAACGTTGTGATATCAAACTGGAAATTGCACAGGAATCAACCAGAAGCAGTGGTGTGATTGAGTGCTTTTACGTTATGGATGTTTTTCAAGAGCTGTTGCCTTTTTGGCTGTGGATGGCAAGACCTTAACAAAGAGTTTGGGGACCGCCTCAGTGGTCTAGTGTCAGTGAGTTCTTTGTATGTCAGCTTGTGTGTTGCCTTATTAGACATCTGGCAGGCACTGAAATACTGTTTAAGCATAAATTTTGTTAGGCTTTTTTTTTTTTTTACTTGATTGTTTTTGCTTGTTTTGTTTTAAATAGGTCAGTTATGAGAGAAGTTTCAGCTGGACATGCTCACTGAAGTCTCTGAAATGGGAATGGCTAGAACTTCATGGATCCCTTGAAAGTGTTTCCAGTCCCAGTTTAAATGAACTCATTATGTTCCAGCTTGGCAGCGATATGAGGGACTGATGGGGAAGAGGAAAAATATCAGAGTTAAAAGAGATTTCAAAAACACCTTAGGAAATGTTCCCAAACAGCCACAAACCCTCCCCGGGGATCCTGTCCACATATGAGAGAACTCTAGCTGCACATATCAAACAGTTCAAAAAGGAAAACTTGGCCGCTGTAGCTGTTGGATGGAAAGAGCAGGCTGTGATGGACTGCCAGAAGTCTCATCCAGCACAGTACAGGAAAAGCCACTGCTGTGCTGCGCTGCCCCAGTCACGAGTCGGGAAGCCCTTCAGGAAACTAATAGGAAAATGCATTAGGTGGGGACAGTAATGTTTTCCCTATGCATCTTGCGAGAATATTCTGCTTTACACATCAATACTTTCCCTCAGGCTCTTGCAAGAATATTCTGCCTTACTGATCCACTCGGCCTTGCCATGGGAAAGCAATGTTTCCGTAGCCTTTGACACAGTGTGGTAATGTATTTTGGAAAGGAGGTTGGCCGTGGGGCCAGATCCTTGCTCCGGCAAGTTGGCTTTGCTCTGTCGCAGCTAGCCAGGGAAACTCACGCAGCGAGTCAGGAGGAAAAATCTGGTGCAGTATGGGAAAAGAGAAAACTGCTGCCTTGCGCAGGCTGGGGGGGATACTCAGATGGCGAGTGGGGAGATGATTTGTTTGGGAGGGCAGACCTAGACTTTGCACCGTGCTTAACATACTGGTTTTTATCTCTGTAGGAGAATCAGGTTTGGATCTGATTATAGCAGCCGTTGCTGTCTCAACACACAAACCACTGACAGCTGCTTTGGTGTAACAGAGTGCTCTCAGAGGAAGAGCTTTCCTCTAGGATGCTTGTGAGAAGGCTTGAGTGAAAGAAATCCTGTGAAGTCAGCAATGTTTTGAAACACTTGCTTGGCATTTGTGATAGTGTAGCAGCTCACATTCCCTTCAGCATGTGCAGGAGTGCCAGCTGGGATGCATGCCTTGTAGCAGGGTACATTCTTGCTCCTGTTTGATTAGAAATAGGGCAGGGAATGTTTTTCAGTCAGGTCAAAGCATACAAATTGACATGACTTTCAGTAGTTTGTGGGAGCCAAATCTTGCTCTCAGTCTCAGTGCCAAATTATATTATTGACAGCAAGCCAAGGTGTCGGTCCCAACATTTCCATCAAGGTAACCAGGAACCAGGATGGGTTACCTTGCATGGTATGCAGGATGCAGGTATGCATCCTCTCTCCTTTAACGCTGCAGTTTGGATTCCTTCTTACGGGTTGTCTCAGGGGCGTGCAGAGCCCTGACATTCTGATGTTCCCACCTCACATGGTCACCCCAGAGCCCAGCTTTGTTCTGCCACGTCTGACAACGTCTTCACTGCCCTGGCTGCAGCCGGTGGTCCTACAGGAGGTAGCACTGTTCCCAGCAACTCATTCCCCAGTTCACACCCTCCAGCAGACAGCTGGCTGACATAAATTACCTTTTTGCTAGATTTTTTCCAAAAGCAGATCTGCTGCTGAGGAGATGCTCTCTTTTTCAAGGAGTGAATACCTGGGGGTGGCAACCTGATCTTTAGTGGCTGCAACAAGATGTGTATTTGGGACTTGATGTCTTCAATCCTCCTCGTTCCTAGTGAGCTGTTTTTGCAGGTTTGCATGCTGTGGGAGCCCCAGCCTCTGTAAAACTTCAGGTCCTCTCCCTCTGGGCCAGCCCACCCACAGGTTCCACACCTGGGATGGGTTCCTCAGGTACCTGGCATATCCTGGCAACCGCAGTGCCATGTGGTCCAGCTGCACTGTAGCAGCAGAGGGACGGAGGGCAGCTGGTGGGAACCTGCTCCTGGCTCTGAGCAAATGTTTGATATTTGTGCGGGGCCTGCTCCAAACCCCACAGCAGCCAGTGGAAAAACTTCTCCTGGGTATCAGTGAGCTCAGGCCAAGCTGAATTGCAGGAGGGCAGCTCAAAGGCAGAGAGCTGCACACATCCAACAGCATGTTGGGCAGAGGGATGCATTGAACAAAATCACTTTTCCATAAAGGCGGTGCGGCTTGAGACCCATGAAATTAGGTCTGGAGTGTTTTTATTGGGGCTTGGAAGGAATGGGGTGGTTTCTGCTATGATGCTGAGCATGGTGGAGGCAGGAGAAGATGTCATGACCTGTGCATCTGAAGTGCAAACCTTGCACTGTGCCTGGTTTCATGCTGCTGCCCGGAGGAGAGGACCCTGGCAAAGCTGTGTGATTTATGGAAATCAGGCCATTTTTGAGAAGGAATTAATATTTTTGTCTGTGTTTTTGTCGGTTTTGGCATCACCACATGATAGTAGCATGTCAGGTTGACATGGGACGAAGAGAAAGGTACAGCCCTCGCTACCCAGCCAGTGCCAATCTTTTGGTGTCTGGCCAGTTGGCCTCGAAACCTGCAAGGCTGTCAGTGAGAAGGGAGGGAAATGAGGATCATGGAAATCAATGCAACCAAAGGGAGAGTGGGAGAATGCTGCTCAGAGGCAAAATGTTCTAATTATGATTAAATCACAAGAGATGTTATTGTTGGAGAGGCGAAGGAACGTGAATTTGTAGAACGGGCAGCCCCTGCGTTCTGCTGTTAGTCAGCGTTTGTGGGCTCCCGGTCTTAGTTCAGCAGCTTAAAGGGATGGTATTTGTTTAGTCTGCTTTCAGATGACTAATAATTAGCAAATGTTAATTGGCAATTGCAATCTAAGACAGGAGTATTTATTTAGAAGTGGTGGTAAGAACAAGCGAGTGGGAAACAAGTCTTCAAATTGTATTTCCAAGGCTGCCTGTTCCCTGCTCTTATGATATCTGGTGAATTACTTAACCTCTCAGAATCTTACGTGGATGTGCAGTAAAGTGAGAGTAATAATGCCAGTTCTGTGAGGGTGCTGTGGGGATTACCTAATCCTTTGCAATACTTCCGAGAAATCTCAGTGGAAAGAAGCCTTAAAAATGGGAGAAGTTAGTATTTGTGGTCCAAATACTTGGTACCTTTGTAGCCAGTTCTGAATTTGCGACCTGCCTGTGATTACTGTGTTCCCCAGTGCGTGACACAGCAGTGATGTTTGTCCAGATTGTCACTACAGGTATGTGTTTTGCTCTGGTCCCTGCAGCTATATGTTTTTGTTTTTTTTTTTTTTTCCCTTGCTGTCCTAATTATGCAATGGTTCTTCCCATGCTTAGATTCTGGAGGCAAGCAGCAGTCCATACTCATCCCAAGACAGTGAATGCAGTGGCCCTTTAGTCCTCTTTCTGTTCTCCAGAAGTCAGAGAGGGGTAGCATTGTTACTATGGGACGTGCTAAATACGCTGGGGATAAAGGCAGAGCCCGCGCCTTGCACCTGTGTCACTACGGTTTCCTGCAGTAAGGACATTCAAGCTTACTGCCAAATATATTTCTGATTTTTCTTCTTCTTTGCTTTAAATAGCAACAGCTATGTCCTTCTGGGTGCTGTTAAGGGCTCATCTTTGTCTCTGCGTAGTCTCAGACCTTTATTTTAGGTGCACATTTTCCTGGGTGAGGAGCTGTAGCTTTCAGTCTTATTAATATTCAGCTGCTCTTTGGTGATAGTTTGTTTAGCTGAAACCTGCCTTAGAAATATTGCTGGTTGTTCTAGTAGGGTCAGTCGCAGAAATACTGTAAATCTCTATTACCAGGAGGCTGACAACATCCCCGCAATACTTTGCTTTCTAACCAGGCCATAAAAAGCACCTTCGCTGTGGCTGATTATTAGGTGTTGATTAGACAGATGTGCGATTTACGGTCAAGACATCCCGAGTTACAGAGTTCTTACCCCTAGTAAATATCTCCTTTTAAAGTGTTTATGGTTTCAGCGACTTGACCAGGAGGCAAACAAACCAAAGGGGCTGCCAGTGACATGGGGGGCTGTTGCACAGGGCTATGTCAGTTTCAGCAGCCCAGCTACATTTCTGTTGTTATTGTTTGCGTTCCAGTATCAACAGTGCTGCTTTGATGATGGCTTTCCTGATTTCGCAGTGTTTTTTTTTCCCAAAAAGCCCTTACACAAGGAGGCTGGAGGTAAGATGTGAGAGCCTCCATGTTCCTTGAAAAATGTAGTCATACGTCCTGGTGGTGGAGAAAAGCTTTCCTGCAGACTTTGTCCCCAGTTCGTTTCAGTAATTATTTCTTTAACAGAGCTCTTTCTAAGTAGTTTTGCATTCATCTTGGATTGCAGCAGCATGGATCCAATTCATGGCCTCCTTGCTGAGGTTTCCATATTGTGTTTGTCATGAAGTGTCTCTCTTTGAAGTAATGTGGTTGCTGGCAGCCGGAGATTCAGAAATGCCAATTTTAATCAAAGCCTTTCATTGCAAATGCAATTTTTAGTTTATTTGGGATGACAAGATTTTCTCACCATGTGAACTTTCCAAATGTGGCCCTGAGCAAAGTCATTGTAGCTGTTGCTGAAAGCAGCCCAAAAAATGCAAGCGTTGGGCTTTGTCCTGTACACAGATGCGCTCCCTCATGCTCAGTGGTGCATGCGACCTTTCCACTGAAATACTTAGATTCATTTTCATGCTTTGTTTTTAATAAAATATTCTCCATATCTTCACGTGGCAGGTCTCTTCTTTCCTCATACACAACAGCTGAAGAAAAGTGTGTGTGTTCCTGAAACATCATGTGAAAAGGAACGCTTGTATTTTAAATTTAAATACCCATAGATGGCTTTAGACAGCTGTGAGTGGCACGTTTCTGGCTGTCTGCAGAAATGCAGGAGAAAACTGTGCTTGGGGCTGATGCAGAGTAATGTGATTAGTATGTTAGACTCCTTCCTACCAACCCTTGTCTTCAGCCCTATTAGCCTATCTGTTTTTTCCTTCTGACTGATGGGAAGTGATAACTGGGGGAAGGAAGTCAGCTGCATTTTGAATGTCCCTTGCATTCAGGTTTTGTGCCTTCAGCTCTAAGGGCAAACAATGCATAACTTCCAGCCTAGGAGGGATCTGACGGAGCTGGAGCTTACAGGAGGAAGCAATAGAAGATGCACTGATTTCAGCCAGGGCTGATTTGTGCACTGGCACCTCACTCTGCTTACAAAAAGAAAGCTGCCTCACTGCTCAAGATTTGCTGCCTCTTCCTTGTGCTTGCATCTGCTCTGCTCCCCTGTGAGCTGAATGCCTGTTTGGACATATCATGTTAACTTGCTGCCTTTTTAAGCCTTTAAAAGTACTCGTTGTTTCTGAGACACTGCAGGATACTCCACCAGACATGTCAATAGCAACATTATATAAAAAACATTGTAGATAGTTTTTTTGTTGTTGTTGTTTTTGTTTTTTTTTCTCAACCAGAAAAATTGGTCTAGTTGGGACTATTTGGTTACTAATTCTTGTCTTCGAGAAGTCTCATCTGTTGCCAGCATTAAGGCTGCTGGGGTCTCTGCCACCCAGCTCCTCGGTGTTGCGTTTCCTGGGGTTTTACTAGCACTTGTCCTTTTGAGCCTCCCTAGCATGCACAGCAGTGCCTTGCCTGGCTCGAGCAATCCCGTTTCCCAAGGTGGTGTCAGCTGCGCTGTTCTTCACTGTTCATGCCCATTTCCTAGAGATCTCTGTGACGGCTAAGCGCTCAGCAGCCTTGTGCTGCAGAAGGCAGGAACTCTGGTGCTTGTGCTTCCATGCTTCTGGAAGGATCCCGGGAACTGTGCTTTCAGAGGTGGCACTGGGACATGGCACTCCCTACCAGAGCAACTGTAAATGAAGTGTTCCTGGAGAACGTGGTGAGAGGGGCTTTTCAAGGCTGCCTGCAGGTGGTTTGCTGCAGAAATGTAATGGTTACATGAAGGCTATGTCACCAAAGGGTAGGTGGGATTTAGCTGTGTGATTGCCACCGAAATCCATTGCCTTTCTAGCTAAACCTCCCTGAAGCAGTTTGGAAATGCCCAGTGTTCATTCCCTCAGCGTGACACAGAGGCGTGGAGGTCAGACCAGGAAATTAGCCTGGGCAGTCACCTCACTGGTGTCTGTATCATCCAGGGGCTGAGGACGGCCCCTACTTTCAGATGCTGAATCACCAGAGATTACTCAAAGCCTGATCTTTTTGCCATGGCTGCTTGTGCTGTGCCTACCTTCAAACACCTCGCATCCGCAGGCCTGTTTGTGGCATCCTTGCCGGGCTGCCTCAGGCATTTCTCGTCTCGGTGCACTTGCAAAGCCTCTGGCTCAGCATCTTTCATGGAGCACCAAGGGGCTCACTATGTCTCCAGCCTGATAACATGGAGGGGGATGCTTGGCATCCTTCTTGGCTTTGCTTTAAATATGTTTTATCTCCTTATAGCCATTAAAACCAACAGCCACATGTTACGCAAGTGGATTTTCTCTGTATTAATGCTTTCAGGAGCCCTAGTCTACTTCTCAATTCAGCATATGGCTATGTTGTAAAGAAATGGAGTTGCAGTTGTGGGATGCAATGAATTTTCAGTTCAAAATGCTTCAAGTTTAAGTTTAAATGGTTTAAGTTTAAACCCTTCCATCTTTACTGTGGATCTGGAAGGTCCCAAATGTAGTTTAGGAAGAATGCTGTTGTTTCCACAGTGGATCTGAGGGATCAGGGCTGTCCTGCACAAGTGGCTATATGGCAGGCAAGAGAGTGATGTCCCAGTTTTAATGAACTGCTATTTTAATTGTGTTTGCAAAGGCATCTGTGAGCTACAACTTAAGGTGACACAAATGGATTTAATTTAAATCAGGAAGTGAGCAATAGCTGAGGAGTTCTCAGTTTGTGCGCAGCAAGCACTAGGGCACAAAAGATGAAAGTAGGTGAGAAAATCCGTTCAAGGTTTTTGTTCGTTCAGGAAATTCAGGAGAAAATCCATGTAGGAGTTTCTCAAGTGAGTATCTGTGTGGGTCTGTTTGCTCAGGTGGATATCCTCAGCCCCCAGCACAGGATGTAAGCACCTGGCTGGTCTGCACGGAGCGCTTCTCACAGAGGCTGAAGCACTTCTTAACGAGAAGGTGGGAGGTTCTTGTAGGTTCATGCAGCCTTTCACCAGCTTCAGCCCTGCTGAGCAGCAGGCAGGCTCCACGCAAAGTGTGTATGCACCCAGGAGCGAACAGCAGAGGTGATGGGTGTTGTCACTGCTGTCACTGTGACCTGCAGCAGCTCTGCAATGCTTAGCGGTGGCCTTTGCAGGTGAGGAGAACTTTTAGTGGGGTGAAACCAGTCAAACCCTGCTTGGATCAGATTGTCTGCTGGTGTGTGAACTACAAGTGAACGGAGGAGTTGTGGAGAAGGTATCTCATCGGGGTTCGTGTGTGCAAATTGCCACTCTTGCTGTCTTGTCTCATCAGTGGCAGTACTGCCTGAAAAGGCCGCATCCCTCCTGTGGCAGCCCCTGTACCTTGGTGCTGTTTGTTGCTCATTGCTCTGCTGGAGCCTGGGAGTCCCAGTTTAAGACAGTGAAGCTCCTTAGACTGAATCAGCCCCAGAAGACGCTTGCGGTTAAGCGTTCATGTGATCAGACAACTAGTGAGGAGGAAATTGAGGTCTCTGTGGAAGGGCTAGCGTCACTAGCGTTGTTGAGGCACGTGGTGGACGAAGCACTGGAAGAAAACCAGACTGCTTTTGTGGGTGTACACGGAGAAGGAGAAGTCAGAGGAGGCTTTCTTTAAGCTCGTCTGCCATCATGTGAACGCTTCTAATTTGTTGCTCCATGAATGCAGGCTCTTTCAGAGTAATGAAGTTGTAAGCATATCCTCTGAAATTGATTGGAAACCTAGTTGGCTGTTGTAAGGTATAATCCCACTTTAAAGACTCTCTCATTTAAAAACATAATCTTATTTTAAGACTCTTGATATTACCACAGCAATGATTCCATTTAGGGGAGGGGGAAGGAAAATAATGTAATTGGGATAAAAAAAAGAGCTTAGTATCTTCAGAAAACAGATGGTCCTTTCTCTAGCCACATGTAAAATAGAGTCCTGCCCGTATGGGGATTTACATGTAATTACAGTTGCCCTTGTAGGTTTTTTTTTTTTTTTTTTTCCCCCTTTTTTTTTTTTTTTTTCCCCCTTTATGATTTTCTCTAAAGAAGGAGGAAGCAAATTCTGTGTAGCTGTCCCTCTTGGGAATTAAAGGTCTGTGGGCTGTGCTGTGTACAAAACTCTCTGACAGTACACATTCACCTCTGAGGATTTCTTGCACTCTCACTGAAATTCAGCCAGGAAAATGCACTGAACAGGAGCCCCGCTTCCTGGACATGCACAGCCCTACATGGCTGAAGCTCCTTTTTTGGGGTAGGAGCCTGGAGCCCCGATCCCTGCAATTAGCACTAAATTGAATGAAATCCCTTTGGTCAGGCAGTCACCTGGGTTGTGCTTTTAGCATTTTGGAAGATCACTTGTGGGACTCGCCTATGTGGCGAGTTACAGCTGTTTCCCAGCTTGAAGGTGATCTGTTCCCAGTGCCTGTCAGTACCTCTGCTGTGGTCTGGTGGAGGGCCCAGGTTTGCAGGACGCCTTAGTGCCCCAGGACTGTGACTCCCAAGTGCCCTGACGTCTGACTTCTTTCAGTTTCTCCCCTTTCCCCCCTGAATTTCCTAGTGTTTGAACACAAGTGAGCAGCAGTAGAAACCCCCAGCCGGTACTTAACACTGCACCGACCATCTCAGTGCAAGCACTCCTGACAAGGGGCTTTGCAAGCAGAGTTGCTCTTGGCACCTGTGCAGAGTTTTCTTTCCCTCTTTCTCTTGCTGACCATAAATCATGGTTTACATTGTCCTTTGCTGGTAAGGTGTAGAGACTTCTGGCATACGTGGGGTGTGCAGGGCAGAGGAGTCAATCGAGCAGTACCTCTGATTTCATAATCTTGCTTAGAGTTTCAACATCTGAATTACACATTTTAGCCAAAGAAAAACGACAAGGGGGTCACACAACTTTTGACTCAGGGCTTTTCTTCCCAGCCTCCTGAAGTCTGTAGTAAGGGATTCATTTATGCCAGCTGAGGTTCTTCCCTGTAGCAGTACCTTCTCAGAAGGACATAGGTGCCTGGAGGGAATAATACCAAAAATAAAGTATTTCTATGAATAGTACTGTGATTTTGTTATCATCATTCATGAAGAGCTTTTCCTTCGATGCCTCAAAAATACCTACAGGGGAAAGGGTAAAACATTTTTAAAAATGTCTCTCAAATGACAACCATTGCTACCAGAACATAAAGTTTCATGGTAACTTTTACCTGTGGTTTTGGAACAATACTTACAGTGTGGGAGCTGCAAAGGATGTAAAAAATAAAGTGATAGGTATTGTTTAGGGAACAATTTGTGGACAAGAAAGGAGTTTTCCTGAGTTTCTTTTTCTTTTTCACACTTAGAAACAAGCAGCAAATCATGTTTGACTTTCCCCAGTTTGCTGGGATTGACTTTTGAAGGCTGAAAACTGTTCTTTTGCCGTAATATCAATCTTTGACAAAATACTTCCTTTGGTATTTTTCAGAGAGGTTGTGACATCTCCAACCATGGAGCTTGGACATGACCATCTCCCACAGTGAGCTAGCCAGCCTCATCTGTGGTTGGACTTTGGGGCTTACTGAGCCGTGTGTGGGCACCGAATGTAGTTTCTGAGCTGTAGCTATGTTTTCCATGTGTTCCTGTAGTGCCAGGACACCAGCAGCACTCCCATAATCCAGTTGTTTCCCAAGAGCTTCACAGTCCTGGAATAGTAATATCTTCTGAGGACAGTGCCATCAGAGTAGCAGCTGGCAGGCTGAATCCTCTATCCACTTTCTATTTCTTCTTTTGTTACAATAGGACAATACGAGTTTTTCCTGAATTCCTCAGACATCCCCATCACAGCCGGTATTGAGGCAGGGCATTCCAAGCTCAGCTTCCCAGCTGTGCCCTGAGCCCGGTGCACAGCATGGTCGGTTGTGTTGTGCTGAGGGTATCAGCACAAGCTGGTCCCAGGGTGGTCTTACTCTTTTTCTACTGTTTCTCCTGGCCATCATGGCATGTAGCAGCAAATGTTTGTTCTGTGTCAGTGTGGAAGGTGTATAGAAAAGATGTAGAAGAACTAAGGCATCACAGACAAAGGAGCAATTCTTTTTCCTCTTCTGTGTTAAATGTAAGGCTGTATTCTGGTTAAACCTTTCAGATCAGGCTATTGTAGTAGGAGACTGCAAGTGGGGGTAAAAGGAGCTGCCTTTGGTAATGAAGGCAGCATCCTGATCAGCATCATGGTCTTCAGTGAGACTGAAGCAGCACCTGTGGGGCACCACTGCCTGCTCATTTGCTACTATGCCATTAACAGAATGTTGTTCCGTATTTGCAGTGGGTTCTGTCAGTGAGAAACTGCAATTCTGTGGCAGTCTTTCCCAATCTGCAAGATGGCCTTGCTCTTGGAAAAGCTGTAAGTAAATTTGTAGAAGGCATATTATTGTGAGTGTTGCCTGGACCACGGTTGAGAGTAGCGCCCAAGTGATGCTCCAGCTCTGGGAAGCTCTGCCCGGACCTTTGCAGGTGCCTTGCATGGATGTGCTCTGCGAAGCTGCCATTGGCATCATCATTTGTGAACTAATAAGCGTGAGCAATCCAGATGGCAAAAATAATGTGTGTATTTTAGCAAAGCCTAATGCTAACTCCTGGTGATAATGCTATGTTCCTTGAGCATCGGTAGCAATGTTCTGTTCTGAAATGGTAATAAAGTGTGCATTTGCTTATTAGTAATGACTGTCAAGCCATTCACCATCATGGAAATATCCTATTTCCATGGCTTTGATAAATAGCTGCTGAAGCTCATGAATTTTTAATAGTAGTCCTATATTTAGGGGCTTTCAGTTTCTGGGAGAGATAAAAGGCCCTTCAGAGATGGAGTTCTGGAAGCGGCTTGTCTTCTGCAACTGCTGGTACCTATTTAAAGCCAGTGTTGTCTTTCTGATGTATGGGTATTATGGTGACATTGATTGATATGATTTTTATGCTGGAGATTAGGCTCTGAGCCTGTCTGTCACTGTAAAGCAAAACATACCTACCTGCAGAGGACCCTGCTGTGTGCTTTGCTTCATATACATGTGATGCTTGCTCACTTTTTCCTGATAATCACAGCGTAAAACCAAGTGGGCTGATTCTGCCTTATCATAAGGCTCCCCTAGTTAGGACAAATAAAGACAGTAGTTGTAGTATTGGGGGATGTGGGGGTGTGTGCTTGCAGAGAAATACTTGTCTATGCGTAAATATATGTATGTAGCCTCGGGAAGACCTTTTTTAGGCACGTAAACTCATGTCAGTTTGTGTTTCAGTGTCAGCCAGTAAAGCAGTATGCAGACATGCAGAGTGAACGTGTGCGTGGAGGTGAGTGCACCCATCGCAACGTTACTGTGCGCTCTTGTGTTGGCTAGCTGGATTTCAGGCTTTCTGGTGCTCCTCCAGCTGAGTGAGCTCATCAGTGAGTAAGCAGAGTTAACCAGCAGCCAGAACACAGTGGTCTTTAATCTTTTCCGTGCAGAAACCATGCAAGGTGGAAGTCTGTAAGTGAAACTCAGAGGAAAGGGCAGTGCACAGCCTGCTGTGCTCCAGATGTTCTGCCTATCAGAGGGCAGTCCTCAGCCCTCCGTCCTGCCAGCGCTGATGGCTACCCAAAGCGAAGTTTGTGTATGGATTTTCCAAGGATCTTGGCCTTGACAGCTCGCCCTTTTGTCTTGATCCCCCTAAACAGCACTGAGCTCCTCTAACAAAGATGCTCTTCAGGACAAAACGAGAAAATGATTGGAGAATGGCAGTATATAGGTAACTAAAAAGAAAACAGAAGTCTCTTGAGCCTGTTTCTGTGGAATTCAGGCTGAGACATGGGAAGCACCCCTTCTATCTAAGATGTGCTGGAGAGCCAGAAACTTCAGTTTCACTGGTGTCAGCATTCCATTTCAAAGAAGCATCGTGACAGGCTTTCTGCTTTCAGTTTGTAGCTGACCACTGAAATCGATTAGAGATCCTCAGTGCAAATGGCTGGAGTGCCGTTTGTTCAAACGGCCCTGCTGGTTTCCATCAGCAGAGGATCTAGCTTGCTGGATCTAGTTCTGTCTATGATCATCTCTGGCTTTGAGCTGGCTCTGGGTATGGTTTGCGATTGTTGGAGACATCTGAATGTTTTTGTGCTGTAACCAGTGACAATGAGGTAATCGCTCAGGTTGAGTGACCAAAATTGAAATGCCATGGCTTGGCACTGGAACACGTCTGGTTTCATCTTCTCACCAGAACCAGAAGCAAAGTAGAAGCAGCATGTGGCTGCAGCTTGGAAGCTCAGGGGATTTGCTTAATCTCTGTAAATGGGAGCCCTGACTGTTTTTAGAAAGTGATTTATCAAGCTTCTTGGAACAGCGCACATATCAGTGTTCACTGAAATGGCCATTGGTGAGTGCGTGATTAATACATATAATTTGAAGAAAAATGGCCGAATGTCACCCTGAAGTAGGGAAAGAACTATTGACTGAGTAATTAGATAACTTAGAAGCCTCCAAGTTGAGCCTGGGCATGATGAACTTCATGGTGTGGTAGCTGAGGAACTGGATTAGCAGATTACATTGAGGACCTGTTGGATGTGAGGGTAACGTGGAACTTTGAAGGTCCTTAGGTATGTTTGGAGGTGCAGACTGGTATTCAAATGTCTTGCTAAACTAGAGCCACAGATTGAAAAAGAGGGGATGAGGTCTGAAGGGAACCAGTAAGTGTGCTCTTTTTTTCACATAGATAGAATTTATGTTGTGCATAGGCAGAGTTCACTCTGTCTGGAGGTGACATCAGTCTGTTAGCCCTATTTTCTACATTGTTCTGGTTTGCAAAGGGTCTGTGCTTAATTCCTGCAGGTAAAACAAACAAACAACAACAAAAAAAAAAAACAACACTTTTTTTTTTTGTTAAAAGAAAAAAAAAAAAAGAAAAAAAGAAAAAGAAAGAAACTACTAGGTGTAAAAGCACAGCAGGCACTTGTGGGAGCCGTATTGTTTTGTCACTTGGAAGTCCCTCCTCACATGCTTTTTCATAAAGGCTAAGACCACAAACTTTTCTGCAATGTGTGTAAACAATTTTCTCTTGGAGGTACACATGCAAATGGACATCTGGATGCCACAAAAATGCTTGTTGGCTTGTTTGTGAATGTATTTATGGGAATCAGGTTCTCTTCAGATTGGTTTTGTTTGGCTAATTTCAGTGGTCATTTACTTCAGCAGTATTGCCAGTACTGGTCATGCAAGATAGATAGATAGATACTGCAAGATAGATTGCAGCAATCACCTTTATCATTCAAGTCAGTGCTGCTTGTTTACATCCCCAAGAATTTCCTTTCAATGTACATTCATTAATCTATCAGAGTAAAGTATTACTCTAATTTCCCTCTGATAGATGCATTAGTTATGTTTATGATTTTCACTTTGAAGTCTTGCAGTGGAAATTTAGTCTCAGTTTTATATGCAAAGAGCAAAAAGATGGATGTCTGAAGTATGAACTCACTCTGATTTGCTAAATATATTTACTTAAAATGAGCCAGCCTAAGCACTGAAGTGCCTTGATGATGATAGTGTTGAGATGGAAAAGCGAAGTGATAGCTTTGCTTCTGCTTTGACTGAGAGGGGGAAGGGAGCAGATAGCTTGTGTGTCTGGAATGTACATTTAAAGGAAAATTCTTAACAAACTTTGGGGTCTCCTATCCTTGGAAAAACACATCATCTTTCATCCTGTGCAGATACTCTGTGTGTGGCAAGAAAGCAGCCAGAACAGAAAGAAGCAGCTCTTAAAGGGTCGTTCCGTAAGGTGGTCTCATACATCAGCCTTGCAAATATTTACTCGGCAGAAGAACAGGTTCAAAGCAGCTGGAGTGGGCTCAAACCACTGGCACCAAGGTGAATAAATTGCCTTCTCTGCACTCGTGTAACCCATACCTCAAACAGCATGTTTAAAGTGGAGGTAAGAGAAGCAGAGAGATGAGATGCAGCGGGAGGAAGGCAGGTCCTGTCAGCCCTGAGGAACCACTACGCATCGATATGTTATGTATTTATACATGTCGATAGCTGCTGTAAGTAGATGGCAGTTGCCTCCACTGCGGTGGCTGAGAGCAGAGGAGTCTGGTCTCGGTTGGACATGGCAGCCGCCTTGGCCCTCTGCCAAGCAGCAGCCTTGCTGCGGAAGCCTTTGGCACTGCGTGCAGGCCTCTGGCTCCACACGTAGACCTCTGGCTCCTCACACGGCCCGCTGCGCCGGGCTGTAGGCCTGCCGTTCTGGGCCTTGCTGGTGGCCTGGCGTGGTCGTGCGCGGTGTGTAACCCAGCGCGGACGGGACAGCATCGCTCGCGCTGAGACAGGTCTGTTGTGCTTGCAATGCGGGGCTCCCCTACTGTAGGCTGGTCCGCCTGTTGCAAGGACAGGCCATTTGGCCTCATTGTCCAGAATTAATCTCCACATAATGTAAAACACTGATTACATCAAAGTAAGAAAATAGTTAATGGGATGCCTAATGTAAAATAACAAAGAGATTGTAATAGCTTTAAGCATTTAGAAATTTGAGGGAGCTTAAAGAGTATTAGAGTTGCTGTGCAGATGTGCCCGGACATTTTAAAGGCTGAAATTGATTTGCGGGCTGCAAATCCCTGCAGTGACGGCATGGGGACGGTGGAGCCTGTGGCAGCTGGGCCGCTGCATCGGGCTGTCCCAGGGGAGAAGAGACCGGGTGGAGCAAGCAGTAGGGCCCGCAGCGTGCCGTAATTGCAGTGACACCTAGCACGAGGCCAAACGCACCGCGGCTCGGCCTTGTGCTCCTCTCAGGTGGTGTGACAAGGAGCCATGGTGGAAAGGTGGCGTGAACCACAAGCAGTCTGGGCTCTGAACCATGCAGAAACGTCCCCTCCATTTCAAACCCATGTGCAACCCTGCATGCTCGGGATGAAGCTGCTTTTAAAGCACAGGTGCTGTCAGAGGGCATTCAGGTGGAAGATGCTGTGTTGAGGGTGGGATGGAGGAGCTGCGGGTGAACGAGGCCCTGTGTCTCTGCCTGGGGAGGTAGGGGCAGACAGGGCGAGCTGCATGTGCCCGGCTGGGATGAGGGAGTCCTTGGCTTGGAGCAGGGTCTCACTGCTTTCCGCTCAAGCTTTCCGTAGCCTGAAAGTGCAGGCCTCTGCCAGCACGGGACTGCGCTCACAAAAGCCTGTCCTCTTGCTTGTGGTAGCATAGCCATGCTCTTTACCTGACAGGGCTGGCTTCGGCTGACCCTAGTTGGAGCTGCCTTCTGGGAAGAGGAGTGAGGAAACAAACAGTAAGAAGGAAAGAAGTTACTTCTGAGTTGTCGAAAGTCATGTTTGGCTCTAGGCTGTTGCTGATCCTGTCCCCACCTCACATGCAAATGAGGAAGGGCAAGGCTGAAACTTCAGCACTCAGTGTCCACTAGAGAAGTCTGAACCAGTAACAAGGAAACAGCAGAGAGAGTTTCGATTTCTGTCTTTGTCTTTCTATCTCTCCTGCTTAAGCAGGAGATTTTGTCAAAAGGCACAAGAATAAATAGGCAAAGCTGGAGCCTTCATTCCTGTGGGGTTAAATATCAAATACCAGGGCTTCTTGTTTGCTGAAAGAGCTTAGAAACTTCAATTTGGAACTCCTCAACGTTACACTGTTATTCGGAAGCAGTGCTGATGACTCCATCTGTCTCTGGGTGGACCCTCCTGTCTCTGTGCCTATGGTACACGTTCGGGGCAGAGCATCTGGAATCAGTAGAGGAAAGGGTGGCTGATTGCCAGGTGGCAGAAGTTTGGGTTTGAAGCAGAACAGCTGACAGTAGTTTCACAAAGGAGAGTTAATGGCAGTGGAAGCAAGAAACTTGTGTGGTTTCCTGCAGTCACAAAGAATACAGAGATGTCAGCCACTCTCTTGTTTCCATTTTGACTGTGTCAACTTGCTGAAAGAAATACTGCAATACAGTTACACTGCAGAGAGATCTGAAGTAATGCTCTCTGTGGAGCAGCACAGCCCTTCCCTGCGCAGCTGGGAGCAGTCTCACTGCCTCTGTGTGGTGGACCCAGCTGCAGTATACCCTCCTTTTTGGCTGGATCATCTCCAGACCCCCAGCCCAGAACCAGGGTGCTCACATTTCACTGCCCCCTGGGTCTGTGCTACTGGTATTGGTTCTGCAGGCCAGAGGAGCCAGAGTGAGCATCCTGCCCTTGTCCCTGGGCAGAAACTGCCTCAGCACTGGCACCACATGGCTCTGTGAGGGCCCACGCTTCCCACATCTGGCTCTGCCTGCTAACCTCGCCTTTATGCATGCTATGCAGGTTTCCTTGCAGAGCCCTCACAGGGGAGCAGCTGTGGGTGGTGAGCATCAGTAGGAGCTCAATTGTTTGCCTCCAGCGTAAGGGGTGAAGCATAGAAGCATCAGGTCAGCACCCATGCTGTGCCACAGGACGCTGGTACACTTAGCATTCATAAGCTACCAGCACATTAGTTGTTTGCAGGATGTTATAAGCAAAGAATTCCAAGATGTGCACAAAGTGCCATCCCTCACTGATGGGAAGTGGGGATACAAAGCCACATGTATGGGCTTGTGCTTGGCGGGCAAGCAAAGCAGGTCCTTGGTTAGTCACTTCTGCTGGCTGGAAGCCTATGACTTCCTGAAGGCATGGTTAGAGATTCTGTCAGGAGCATAGCAGAGCTGGTGAGCGAGGTCTCGACTGTAAACTAAATTGGCTTGGACTGGACATTTTTCTGTTATGCAAGCTGTTTGTTAAGCTTCATTATGCCCACATCTGCAACAAACTCAAGCAGCAGGTGTTTTGGAATTGCTCTTGCCTGTGCAGACCAGTTGTGCTGAAGCATACCAGGGGTGGTTTGCTTGCCTCCTTTAAACTCATGTCATCCCTGCTTCCTGTGCTTGGGATGATAAAGACCCTCCCTTTCCTCCCCAAGATCAGAAATAAAAATTCTCACCTAGATGTGATTAGCATCTGTTCCTTTCCAGATGGCTTTATAAAAGTGCTTCTTGCCTAAAACTGCCTTTTTCATTAACCCATCAATATAAAGATAATGTACGTGTTAGCTGCCCAAAACAAAGCTAACGAAAGAACTGCTCACATTCAGAAGAAGTCCAGTAAGTTCAGAGTAGCTGTAATTAAGCCAGTAAGTCATTAGGAATTTCTGGCAGTTCATTTGAGGACTGAACTCGATGGAGATTTGTTCTTTTCTTGCTGTGATTTTGCTAAGAACTTTCCCTGTGCCAGTTATTTCTGACCGGAGTGTTTCTGATGATGGATAATTTTGCACAAGTGTTCCATTTGTCAAGGAAGCTATCTTGGTCCAAGGCCAGCTGTGCTTAGGTCTGCAAAAGCTGTAACCTGTGGGCCAATGCCTCTGTGCATTTCTTTCCAGAAGCAGTAGCTGGTGCAAGTGATGGGTGTGTGTGTGGAACAAACACCCCCAAGAAAACAGCACAACGCTATAGCGCGTTCAAATGAAATACAGAAGCTGAGAGATCCTGAAAAAACATTTGCCAGAATCTTGCTATGGCAGAAGTAAGTCACACACTGAAAGAAAAGAAATTATAACCTTCTCTTTAAAGGTTGCTTGGTGTTGTATTTAACGTAAGCTCTCTCTGAACCGTTTACTGTTCTGTAGTATTTATTATTTCTGATTTCTTCCCCGTTTGTGTTAGACTTATTTGCTTGTTGTTCTCAGATATCGGATGAGTCTCTGCATGCTCTCTCACAGGAGCTTTTTGCTGTTTTCCATGGCTTGCCACAGAGCCAAGTTCCTCTTGGAGACACCCTGGTGTAAATCAGCACAGGTTTCTTGGGAGGCAGGGTGACCCCACACCTCCTCCTTCATTCCCTCTGGTTTAAAGGTGACCTAGCACCCGTGGATGTGCTGCAGAAAGGCTCCGGGCACTCAGAGCTGCATTGTGATGGACTCGGTGACACCGGCTTGCAGCGAGGCTCCCTGCTGTGACACTCCTGCTCTGTGTGACTTGTTGAGGGCTGCTGAAGAGCCAGCCTGGAAACATTCATAAATTCTTTTGTTCTGTACGTGTGCCATCAGCATCCTTTGTGTTAGGCATAAGGCCTCCATCCCTCTGCACAAGCACATCAGCATGTAGTAACCAAAGGAAGCGGATGCATGCTTAAACTCATTGCTCCCTGAACATCCATCATAAATGTTTCATCTTTGGTAATTAGCATTCATTACTGCAAAGATACAGAGAATACTGTCCAAACACACCTTGCTCGGTAAGAGCCAGCCCTTATGAAGCTGTTGTAACGCACGGGATGGTGCCATCTGCCGTGAGGATACTGCGTGATTTATAAAGGCGTGCTGTACCCGCCGCGCAATTTGAGCTGATTGTTCTGAGTCGGTAAGAGGTGACAGCAGTAAAACGTTAGCAAAATGATTTCTTATGGATGCATCAGCATAGTTTGGCTCTCCTGAATAGTAGGCCAAGTCAAACACCATTTAAAGAAGAAGGAGGCTGGGCTGTGTGGGGACAGGCTTTGGGGTGCGGTGGTTACTGTCCCACATGTTTTGTAGGGCCAGCAGCGCTGTCAGAGGTGATATGGTTCTGGGGATGCTGCTGGAGCTAGGTAGTGTGCTAGATATGTGACGTTATTATCACATGTTATTGCTGTCCCCAAAACGTAGGCAAGAGCTAGCACCCTGCTGCTGGGCACTGCGGCACATGTGTGCACTTTTCCAGTTGCAGAGGTACAGGTGTCTCTGGGACTTCTAATGACAGCTGAAGTAGCAGCAATGGTTCCTAAATGTTGGAGTTGAGTGTCTAAGTCTTGGTTTCTAATCCAGCCCACTCACATAATTGTTCCAAGCAATGCCTTTCAGTAGCTTTATCCTCTGTCCTGTGATGGGATGTGCAGCCACTTCGGAAGAGCTCTTCAGAAAGAAGCAGCCAGGCAGGACAGAGTAATTGTCCTGGAAACCTATATGCAAGTAAAGGCTGGGCATCCCTGCACTAGGTAGTAAGATGCCTAGCACTGATGTGACTTGCCTTTGACTGTGAAAGATGTGTGGGGACAGAGTGAGAAAATGAGCCAAGTTTTTGAATTTGTAATAGGTTCTTTTTTTTTTTTTTTTTTTTTTTTTTTTTTTTTTTGCCTAGACTGAGCATCCTCACTTGTGCTGCTTCTGCGAAAGCCATGGCAGATTGCCCAAAAGGTTCCTTGTTCCTGGCCAGCAGTATAAACTCTTTGTTTAAAAATAAGTATACATTGCAGCTTTGAGAACTGTTGATCCAGTAGAATTTTTCTTCAATAAACAAACAAAAAAATCCATCTTCCCACCCGTTTTTTAATTGTTATTTTCAAGTCTCTTGTTCAAATAAATGTGAATAGACATTGAAGGGGAAGCTGACAGAAGTAGACAGATTTTCCAAACCTTGAGGACACCTGCAGGAGGTTGCTTTTCCATATACTCCTCACATCCTGCTTGAATGGCCTTGTCCCATTGTGTCTACTTGATCTCAGCAGCCCTAGGAGTAGCTCTGCTGGCAGTTTCCTCTTTTTTAAAACAGGAGCTATGAAACCTATGAAACCTGTGCTGCAGGGAGATAGGAGCTTACTTCTGTAAAGCCTCTTCATTTCAATGGAAACCCAGCATTTTCCACTGGGGCCACATTCCCTTCCCATTGCTTTGGGAGCAGCACTGAAAGACACTTCGGGGCTGGAAACATCAGATAGGAGAGTGAAAAGAGTTTTGAAAGGATAACTCTTCCTGCTGGTACCCAGCAGAAGGATAGAGCAGCATCTTCTCTGTGCCTCTGTCCCAGCACAGCGTGTAAGCTGCCTTGAAGAAGCTCGACTCTGACAGGCAAAATCTGTGTTGCGCCGGCAATCCTCTGAACAGCATGGAAATGTGGAGCATTTTGTAAGTCAGCTAATGCCAAGGCTGAGTAGGGTTCCCGTTTTAATGACATGCACGCTGATCTAGAATAAAAAGACAAGAATTTATTCCAACTCATTCTATTATGAATAAAATGTTTCCCCTATCAAGCCTAGATACAAAATTTTCCTGTAAGTCTGGAGGGGAAGCTTGAAGGGCAGTATCCTTGTGGTGGGTCCACTGCTGCTTTGTGCTGGGGGTTGGAACATGCGCTGCATTGAGGGCCATGTCCTCAGCTCTTGAGGAGCTGCAGAGCAGCTGCCACCCATCTGAACATCCTGCACTCCTCCAGGTCCTCCACCAGTGCCGAAGAGCAGAACTTCTGGATCTAGCATTGCACGTGATGGCTGCCTAGGGCACGTCAGTGGAGGTGCTGAGTTTGAAGCCCTTGCTCTTCTGCAGTTTTCCAAATGCCTGCAAAGTTTGCAGAACAGGAGTGGATCAATTAAGCAGAAATTTGTAGTTCTTTGAGTTGAGTTTCATTGACAGAGGTTTTATTTTTTTATTTTTTATTTTTATTTTTTTATTTTTTTCCTGTGCAATCAAAATAAGCCTGGCAAAATCTGTCCCTGTATTCTGTACAAAAGCTGAGCACTCTTTTAAGCAAAATAACAAATGATGAGCTTCCATAAAAGATAAATAGGGCAGCTGTTGTTGGAGTGGTGTTCCAGCAACACCCTTTATTTATTCTCAGAAAGGAGCTCCTGTGTTTTGCGGAGCTCTCCTCTTATCTGTACTCATCTGCACCTGATGCATCTCATAAAAATACAGCAGATTTCAAATTTGCATACATTATTTTGTAATTGCATGCATTCGAGTCTAAGCCACTAAAAACTTCTGTGTTCAGACAACGTCTTAGAGAATGCAGCAACGGACACGTGAGATTTTCTCAGATAAGAAGGTGCATTTCATTGCAAAGTGGGGTTGGAACCTGAGCCTGAGCGAAGATTGGATGCTGCTGCTGTGCACAGAAGGGGTGGCTAGGATTCCCCGTCTCCTTCCCATAGCTACCAGCCTGTTCTATTTTTGCACTGTTTTTTTCCTGCATGCTTTTACCTTAGGTGCACTTCAGTCTCCTTGAACAAGTACAGACTCCTGATAAAGGAGCTGGATTTTTGTCATCTCAGTCTGCTAAGATTGACGTGCTAAATTCTCCTCAGCAGCTGCAGGAGAGAGAGGGAAACATGCATGTGTGTGTTAGCAAACCATTCTGCATGTGGCTAAAAACATACCCCCCGTGTTTCCTTTGCAATGTCTTACAGTTTGGTGAATGGTGAGGAAAATTTACTGATCAAAACTGTAACAAAAACCTTTGGTTTTCACAGAATAATATTTTACTGAGGAGTTTTCCTGTTCTTTTAGCTGTGTTGTCCTGAATCTTCCATGGTTTTTATTTTGATTTTTTTTGTTTGTTTGTTGTTCTTTAAAAATTCAGTCTTTGTGCCTGTCTGAATAGTTTCTTTACGTTGCATGTCACATCCTAAATGCGGTTTTGGCAGCTCCGTGCGTGGCTGACACAGTATATGTGCGGGGTCTGGGAGGCTGAGCAGCATCCTGGCTGCACTAGCTCTGCTCCAGAAGAAAATGAAAACTCATGGCGGATGAATCCTGCTGTATCACAGGCAGTCCCGGGTGCTGTACGAGCTCGTAAAGGGCTTTCTGTGCAACCTGCTGTGGGTTTCCCTGTACGTGGGGGACTCAGACCCAGGAGTCGATGTCGGTTTCCGTGTCAGGCTTCTCACAGAGCTCTGGGCACAGCCCTCCTGCATGGTGTTCCCGCTGTGCTCATGGCAGTGTTTGGAATGTCGTTTGTTATGTGTTCAAGGGTGTTACTGATGTTACTTCATTGCCAGAAGATGAAAATTACCTTTTGTACCTCTCCAGGAGCTCCCATAGTTTGTTAGGATCCGTGACATTTACTAGTACATGAAGATGCAGGTAAAAGTATTAAATTTGGTCAAATGACCAGTTAATGTAAAAGGACATGTTTTCCTTGGGTACAGTGCCTGGGTAGATTCCTTGCTTGCGCCTCTAACAAAATTGATGTTGCTACTTTGTGCTTAGTTATTGCTTCATAGGCAGCAGAGCCGTGAGGGTTAGCTGAGTTATTTTTCCATTCAATCATCTGTGGGATTGCTAATTAAATTCCAACTGCCGAAGCTTTATTAATGATGTGATAATGATGTGGAAGCCAAGAAAAAAGCAGCTTGTTTTTTCCAACTCAGGACTGAATGCATAGAAGTGACCATTAGAAGAAAACTATTATTTTAGCCTTTATTGAACGATTCAAATTGGAATTACTGAGAAACACTCAGGATGCCAGAACATCCTCCTCACTCCTCCTTGCTTTTCGGTTTATTACCCAAAGCCATTCCCGCAACCTAATTGGCAGACTGTCTTTAAGTGCTTTATAATCCAATTAACATTCAGAAATGCAATAAAGCATTTGAGTAAATGAAAGTCATTTATCTTTAAATGACTTGCAACAACTTTGCAACAAAGGTTACCCAATTATATCGCATGCTCTTTTCAGCTGTTATACCAACTTGACTTTGGAAGGAGAACTGCTAATCTAACAAAAGCACGTTGCTCTTAACGAAGGTGCACTGAACAAATTAAATTGCAGAGCTGTTTTTTAGGTTGGCACAGTGGTCCATTGGCTTTCCTGGCTGCTTGTTAGTGTGTCATTTCCAAGACCTTCTGACTCTGTTGGACTTAAACCTGGTCAGAAAGCCAGGGTGAACTGCAAGCCTCCTTTGGGTGGAAACTCATTACTGTGCAGCTGGTGCTCTCCTCTGCAGTAAGGAAGAAGCGAGCCAAGGCATGAATGTTCACCTCTCCCCGCGATCTCGGGAATGTCCCTTTCTTTTTTCCTGGTCCTTTAGAAAACTGCCTAAATTAGGAAATGGGTGTAATGGACGCTTCTCCCAGCATCCAGTTTCTAAAAGCGAGCGGTAGGGGATGCTTAGGAAGGTGCGTAAGCCACAGAATGTGTAGGGGTCAGTTCTCGTGCCCATGCTGACTGCTCACGGAAGGGTTTACAGAAGCTGGACTTTGCGTTTAGATTACCATGCTAAATACCACCATCAGATGAAGGATCTTCTCCTGAGCCTTTCCTGCTTTGCTGCCTGCCGCGGCATCCTCAGCAAATGAGTAGCACCATTTTATAACACGCCTTGTAGTTCCAAAAGATGGAAGGAACTGGAGTTACTACCTTTACCTTGTTGCATTCTGACCACCTGGACTGTCTTCGTTTTTCATTTGTGTGAGTTTTGCTGCCCAAGGGCAGCTGATGGCTGCCAGGTGCCGTAGACCCCTTTGGGGGTCGTGGTCACAAGAAGAGAAGATTTCATGAATTTTTTGAGAATTGAGAGCCTTAAACGTATCTAAGAGTGTGCAGAGAAAATAAGGAGCCTCGCCAGTTGTCATGGCGTAGGGAACAGCGGCTTCACAGAAATCTCACTTCCAACATGTCAAGTAGGTGTTGCTCTGTTGATCTGTGGTCTTCAGGTCTCAGGCTTTCCTTTTCCTATCCATGCATGCAGGGTTACGGCTCACGGGGCCTCACAGTAATGCTACGCCTCCCTTGCAATTCCAAAAGCACACTTGCTTTTTCTCAAAGCGTGTGACCTGTCTTTGTGAAAACCTCCTGGGCGTCGCTGGTACTGAACATCAAAGGTCTTGTTGGTGTTGAGGGCCTCTATGAGGGGGCAGAGTGAAATCTGAAGGTAGAGGAAAGATTCATTTTCTTCTGAAATGCACAAATTATCTGTAAAGCTCAGAAGCGAGTGAGGTGACATGGTTCTTCGTCTGTAAATGGCGCTCACTATCTGTCCACTGGTGTCTTGGGCCGCGTCACCTTTCAGGCCCTACCTGATTATCTAATGCAGCAAGTTACTGTGGAAACTATAAGGGAAATTTCAGTGCCTTGGTGTAGTTTGTTCAATGAGGGCAATAAGAGGCACCCAGGCAGGGAAAAAACCTAGAGCAGCTGAAAGGGAGGTTGCTGCAACGTGTCTGCTGTTGGGAGCAGCACTCAGAGGACATGGCTGCTCATGTGGAGGACGTTAAGTGTTCCCAGGGATCTGTGAATATTACCTGCACAGTAGCGCTGGAGGGCTTGGTGCTGAGGAGTCAAGGAGCCAGAGGGAAGGTTGCACTCCTATGGCAGGGGAAACATAGCTCTAGAGAGGAGCAAAATGAGCTGTCCTCTGAGGCTGCAGTGTCTGGAAGAGCAAGTTACAGGCTTAAATGGCACATGATGCCCCCGTCGCACCCGCAGAGGAAATGACTTCTGTTGTAGCTTGCCTTCAAACCACAGCAGCTGCAGGCAGCCTCTTCAAAGTAAGCATTTTGTGTGTGCAGATGAGGGAAGAAGGAATCAAGCCAGCATGCATGCAGATGAGGCAGGTGCTGCTTTTCCGCGGTGCTAATTGCAGCTCCCTACACTTATTTCGTGAGGGATCAGAGAGTGAGCCCCGTTTTCTTAGCGGTGCAGAGGGACATTATGTGCATCGTGATTAAGGTAAAAGCAGCAGAGTAAGCCTGAGACGCAGAGCCCCACTGTAGCTGTGGGTGCATGTCAGTGCTGTGTTAGGAGGAGACTCTTTGAGATTTATTTGGAATATTTCTGGCACCTGCCCTCTGCTTTTACCTGTCTGTTTTCAGGTACAAGACCATAAGCCAGAAGTGCTTTCAGGGAGTGACCTATCGGCACCTCTTTGAGTGCGCTGTCTCCCCTTGGACTTTTCCAAAAGAGTGATGTGTGTTCTTGGGGCTTATCTGCTCTCTCCAAGGTGTCTTTAGGTACACGACTTACGGTTGCCACAGAAGCAAATTACACAGTAAGCAAGGCATATGACTGACAGAGGACAAGTTAAGCTCGGCTAACACCCAGGCAGAACAAAGATCCTCTGAACGGGGGCCCACAGGAGGATTGTTGTATGATTGCCACCCCACAGAATGCTTGGCTCTTTTTTTTTTTTTTTTTTTTTTTTTTTTTTTTTAATAGTACCCGTTGTTTGTT
>VXAV01005194.1:47098-74012 GCA_013399715.1 Alectura lathami
CATCTGGGCTTTTTTTTTTCTCTTTTTTGCAGCTCTCCATGAATTTCCCAATGACATCTTCACAAACGAGGACAGGAGGCATGGAGCTGTCATCCTGCATGTCATTTGTGTAAGTTTTGTGATGTGTTTCTTTTCCTATCAGTTTGGACTGGATTCAGTATGTTTGCTGACAGCTGATACTGCTCCCTGCCCACAGGGTTTTCTGCTTTTGCACACAGACATTCCCCTTCTGTTCTCAGTCATGGCTGAGAGTGAGTTTTAGTGACTAAACTGAGTATGTTAATACATGCTAAGTTACACAACAGGCCAAAAAATGAAAAACTCTGTCTCTAAATATCCGAGAGACAGAAAGTTTTTTTCTGGTTTAAGGCCCAAAGTCCCAGCAGTTTTCTCAGCAGTGAGACAGAAGTAGCCATCGTCTCGGTGAGCGGTGAGACTGAGATGCCAGCCTGGTTTGGTGGGCCTGGAAGGACACTGGAAACCTTCTCATTTTTTATTACAGAGGTGGTGCCTTTGGAAGAAACGTATACTTAGTGCTTGAATAATGTTGTAATATAGCTAGGAAATACTCTAGTCAGTCTCTGGTTTGGATGTCTAGAATTCCCCTGCAAAGCTAAATTCCTGAAGGGGGTTATATTCCTAAATATGTTACGGAGGCCATAACTCTGCATTTACCAGCTGCACAGTGGTCATGGATTCAGTTGGGAATTCTAGAAAACGTTGAACCTCAAAGTTCAGAAATAATGCCAGAAAGATTTTAATAGATGCTGTTTTTAAACTCTCTCTAGTCAGAAAGCTGTGCAATTTTGGGCTTGGAGTTGTGTGATCTCTGCCCCAAGCAAGCCAATGTAAAAGGGGTGCACGGGCAAGGTCAAAATTCAAGGGGATGAATTTACTTAAAATGTAATCCTGGTCTCTTACGCCATTAGACATTGTTACAGGACATACAGGCAGCTGCAGTAATCTCACAGAAGGAAGCTCTTTACCTCCAGATCCATTCTTCGACTTTTGTTGGGTAGATAAACAGAATTCTTTCATTTAATGTGTTCTTAATTTAAGAAGGGCTGTCAACTCAGCATTTTTCAATGGGGAAGACACATTTTTAAGCCGCAGAAGAATACTTGCTTCTAATGAATATTTAAAAGCATCTTATATTTTTTAGTCAACTTAAATGAGCAGTCATCATTAGCTATGTGCTCTGATTCACGGCTTCTTTTTAAGTATAAATCAGATTGTATTGCATCATGTAATGTGAGTGCTCTGTTATGATTTTGTTTCAGCTGAATGGCAACAATAAATTGTTGAGTAACATCACAACTGACTTTGGCAAGCCAAAGGCTTCCAAGGTTCTATGGGAATATTGAGCTTTGAGATGTTTTGGAAAATGAACCGCGGACTTGAGCTGGACTTTTTAGCAAGAATACTCCCAAAAATCCATATAAACCATCCCTTAAAGTTGTGCCCTGGTGCAGCAAGTCACCCAGACCTGCTCTGCATTTAGTGGAGTGAAAGACATCTTCAGTGGATCTTCAGCTGCCCCTCTATAGGTAGGGAGTGAGGGCTGGATTTCACCTGCCTGTCTGTGGTCCAGCCTGCTGGTCCTCCCCTACCCCTGCCTCCCACAACAGCTGTGTGCTGCAGGACCGGATGGGTTTGGTTCGTTTGTTTGCATCCTGGATGCTGATTATTTGTTTTCCTCGCATTGCCTGTAGCCTCAAACAGGTTTTGTGTTTGACAGGCAAAGGTCACTCTTGATCACTTGTTAATTCAAAGAACTGTATTAACTGCTCCTAATCTGTACAGCAAATGTGTAAACCACCTAGTGCAGCCTTGGAGAGTGCTGGTAGGCAGCGTGTTCCCTTGTAACTCTGCTGTGGGTAACGCAGAAAGCGTTAGAAGAGTTTTTAAGAAAGGCATTAACTGTATGCAGTTAAATTCAGCTCTGTGTATGGGAAACAACCAGCAGACTCTTGCGCAGCCACTCTAAGCAGTGTATGATGATTATAACAGCATGCTGCTACCTTGTAAACTCATATTTCTTGGATTTCAACACAAAAAAATCATTAAAAAAAAATCTTTTGGGTTACGGGAATAAGTTTATAATGAGACCAGTAAAAACATGAGTTGCTAAAGTCATTTTTAATCTCAGTTGCCTCCACATGTTTTTTTCCATGCTGTTTAAGAGAGACAAGTCCTGGACGGTATTTTTTCATTATTAATAACAATGAAATCACACAGTATCCTCATACAGTTGACTACATAAACTGTAAGTTGGGCTGTTTTCCAGTCTACTTCAAATTATGATTTTGTTTTCATACTTGCCCTCAAGATAGTTTATTCTTCCACAGGCTTTTTTTTTCTTTTTTTTTTTTTTTTGTCAGTTCTGAACAAGCTGGACATATTTTAACATAGATCAAAACAGATTTTTGAGGACTGAAAACTGAAGGTGAAGTGCCTCCTTCAGAATAAAAAGAAAAATGCATTTTTAGCAAGAACTACCTGCAGGCATCTGTCCTGGCAGAAACATGTTCAGCCCTCAGCTGCTGAGGGCTGTGGGAAGGTGCACGGATCCCACTGCTGAGAAGTCCCACTGCTGAGGTTTCCCAGTGTCTTTCCACACTCAGCTGTGAACTCCATGAATTCCAAGGGTAGTTCGCCCAGGCTCTGCTGCCTTTGGTCCTGGCCCAGCCTGCTGCATGCCAGAGGAAGCAGAAAGAGCAGTGGCAATTGCTTTGTCTCCTCTTACAGCTCAGGAACTGTAACCTATTGTCAAAGAGGGAACAGATACTCTGAAAAAAGGCAACTGTCCGCTTTTAGCAAGCTGCCACTTCAGTCTCCATTGAAAGGAGTTGTCGTGGTATTGGGGGTGATCAGCTTCCAGTTCTGATTTTCCCTCCAGCGTTTCAGGTACGGAATGTCTGATCAAGTTAGAGCGTGCACAGAAATACACTTTGTAGGAAGAGATACAGATGCAGAGTCAGTTGTCTCTGCAGGTTTGAGGAGACTGGGCTGTAGAATCAAAGGGACTTGATGTTGAACTGTTTTTATTCTTTTTAGTAAAACCTTGTTCTCTTTCTCCCATCTCACTTTCGCCAATACTTTCATGGTAATTTCTGAAAGACATGAAGGTAAAGCTTGTTTATCAGAAATGAAGGGCCAGGGGGCAAATGCTCTAAACTGGGAATTTGGAGTGGTGCAGGGGATTCCCAGGGCATCTTCTCCTGTTGTTTAATGATAATGAAAATAGAAATACACCCCAGCAGATCCCGCAGTGAGGCTGTGCTCAATTACTTAACTTGATCTGATGCTTCACAAAGATGATAGTAACTCCCTAAACACTTTAAAAACCTAAGAGAAACTAGGCAGGAATAGTTTAGCAATAGTTTTAGTCAGCAGAAATGCCTGAGCTGAAAACACTTCAGTTCATAAGAAAAGTGGGCCACTGAAAATGTATTGCAGGTTTGGAGCTGTAATGCTTAATTTTCCCCTAGAAAGTTCTTTGGAGCTCATCAAGTGATTGCTTCACTGCTATTAATTATTTTCATGTCCTTTCTGAGAAGGGGGCGTGTTATCATGGACAGCAGCACCCCCGCTAAATCACCAATTTGGGATGTTTGATTTGGAGGGAGCCAGGGTCTGGCTTTTAGGAGTCTGGCACTGTTCACTGCTAAAGGAGTAAGCATAAAGTCTGCAACCCAGGAGCTTCCCAGCACTTGAGAACTTCATTCTGCAGTCTTAATATTGTTCCTGAAGGGATGTGGGTTTCTAGGTGTTCTCGTAGCATTTTACCTTTTTATGCTTTGTTCTGGCAGAATCGTGCTCATCCCCACAAGGACACTCAGCGATAGGCACCCGTTGCCTCTGCGAGCCAGGGTGTGGAGATCATTTCACCAAGTCATTTGTGAGATGTGTGCTGGCTGCAGAGGAAAGAGGGTTTGGGTGTCACTGGAGGTTCCCTGGAAGAGCCTGGTGTCTCGTGATGGCAATGATTTTGCAGTGCCCTAAACATGCTTATTTTGATCATTCTGTAAAGAGGCATTGGTACATTGCTTGCTGCTGGTCACATCCGGGTGCCACAGGCTGTTGCCATGGGTAAACGGACTGTGTGGGCTTCCTGTTTGGTTGTGGCGTTGTATTTATTTATTTATTTATTTGACTTCTACGTGGCTTTGTATGTAGTCAGAGGAAAGCCCTGTGCTTGACTGTGGTGGTTTCAGTGATGCACAGTGGTCTGAGGTGTTGTGTTCATCATTTGTGACGGGTTATTATTTTGGAGATGAAGCAGGTCAGATTGGCAAACTATTTTCATGCAAAATAATGTAATTACATGAGCTTCTCAAAATAATCACACCCTGTGCGTTGTTTCCCAAGGAAATGCAGGACCTGTTGATGGAGTTATGAAAACTGTAATAATGCTCAGCTCATCCAAGCAACTGGTATTTCCAGGAGGCGTGAAAGACCTGAAGTTTGAGCTGCACAAAGAGAGTCACAGTGGTGCTCTGCTTGCAGCATTTTGTGTCACACATGACCTCTAAAGTGAGGATGAGTATTACTCCATTTTAGAGTAATCTCTAGATCTGTGGCTGAACTGATCCTAAATTCAGCCTGAATGTTATATTATAGGAAAAATGTGAACAAGGAATAGGTAGTTTTTTGATAGACAAGCTGCTACAAAAAATACAGAACACAAAATAGCTCTTTATATAGGTCAAGTGTGTATAAGCTGCCTATTTTGTAAAGAATAATGTGATATAAAGCAGATTTCCCAAAACGAAGGTGTAGGGATGAATATTTCTCAGTTATGGCATCTTTAACTGATGAGAAGGAACTTGTAAGTAGAAAGGTTGGCATGTGCCTGAACCTTACAGATATGGGACCTGCACTTGGTATTGTCAATTCTGTGCTGAGTCAGGAAAATGCATTCAGTTCTTCCTTTGACTGAATGCCGCTCCGGGTTGGAAACCCGTCCTTGTCTTTTCAGCACCCATCAGATGGAGCAGAGGGGGAGTTGTGTTGGTGTGGGCAGTGGCTGCTGGTGCTGGCTGTGAAGTTGTGCTGGTATCCGGGATTCCAGCTGGCTGGGGAGGGTTAGGGAATGAGGCTGGTGTGGTTCGGTCCTTCAGTGTGAAGATGACTTGGCAGGTGGCTGACAGAGCTTGCAGTCGTCTAGGGCTCAGATGGGAGCTGAGCAGATGAGATGTGAGGAAGGACGTGTCATTCATCCTCTGTTGCTCGCCATGGCTCAGCTGCCAGGAGTCAGGAAGGTGCTCTCACCCATGCTCATCCCAAGGCTTTTTGTCCCAGTCTATAAATCTTCTGACAGACGCCTTCAATCTACCCCTGAAACATCTCCTCTGACTTGGAGGAATGCTCTCCAAACATCTCTCTACTGTGTCGTTACTGCCTCGCTACTCTCAGTGGCCTCCTTGGGTCTTGCTCAGAGGCTGCCCATGTGTCCTCAGGTACACAAGGATTGGGTTCTCATCCTGTTCGAGCTCGGAGTGACCACACAAAAGGGGCAAAGGGGATTTTGGCTGCCTTTGTTTATCTTTACTCGCTGGGGCCTGTGTGGTGAGTCAGAGCAACCTGGGCCTGCCCGAGATGACCCCATCACCTCACGGCCCTTTTCGGCTGGGGAGAGCTAGGGGCAGAGCAGAGGGATGCCCCTTCTGCCCCTCCAGTCTCATGTGCCAGTCTTTGGCCTGTAGGGCTGCGTCCAGGTCGTGTTCTGGCGCTGCCGTGCCTGCCTGCAGCACCCCGTGTCCGCCTGCGACCACCCATGACTGAAGGGCGGCCACAGCAGGACTGGAAGATTGCACTTACTTCTCTGATGCTTGTTAGAAGCACTGTTTTAAAACCAATCCTCATGCAACGCTTAATCTGGTATTTGCAATATTTTACTACAGAGCCGTTATATTTTCATAATTGTGAAATGGCCTTTTGGGTCAGAAAAGTGTCTTTTAAGTAGTTTGCCTATTTAAAGACTTTTGTGGTTTCCCTTTAGCCAAATGCAACTAAACTAAATGGTGCTTGGTGTGGTAACACAGCTGCAGCTGAACATGGAGCTTGAACATGCAAGCTGAACATGGAAGCTTGGCTGCAAAATCTTAAAGCCATGCTGTTTGCATTTGCCCACATTTGACATACAGACAGACTTGCTTGCCCCGATTCTGGCTCTCGTCCTTCCTTCCACATAAAATAGCCTGGAGTGATGTTTGCGTTCTACCTTTACCAATCTGACTTGACATAAAATTTAATTTCTTGGCTGTGCTCCTGCTGGCCCAAACTCTAAACCGCACTTTATTTGCTTAAAAACCAAACCAAACAAACAAAAAAGTCCCACTTCGAGGGAAGTAAGAGTTATTGTCCTCATGTGTTCACGTACCGAGGGTAGTTGCCAGTGTTTTAGGTTGTGAACCAAGTTGTTTTCTAACCGGATACTCCTCAGATTTGTACTCGTACTGTATTGCACTCAAGCCAGTTAAATTAGAGAAGACTCCAGCCAGAACCAGAGTTGTGACAATGAAGTCGTTAAATATAAATGCTCAAGCATGTGTCTCAGTATGTGTTCAGCCTGATCTGTTCCATCAGCCTGGTGTAAAACTTGCTGGTCACCCACTGCACTCTTCCTGACTCAGCAGACTTGGGCTCAGTGTTTTCAGCAGGCAGGGCAGCATGGTGTTCCCCAGCTCTCCAAAAGAGTTAGACGAGGAGCTGCGGCTGGTGGAGGTGGTGCAAATCTTCCCTTCATATCAGTCTATTGAGCTCTCAGAAGGATTTCCCGGAACTCAGACTGGTGGACATCTTGTATCCAGTGTCTGTCCAAGCTGAAGCTGTTGGGTGTGTACTGCGTAGGATACAGTAGCTTTGAACGATCTGGAAAGATGCTAAGAGCACGGAGGAGACTAAGACCCAGTGTGAGCCTTGTGTTCAGGAAAATACTGGAATAAATGACTTGGTCTGGCTTTTTTTTTTTTTTTTTTTTTTAACTTCTGTTTTCTGTCTCCCCATGTCTGTTCAGAACTTGGCTACTGCAGACATAGCAGATTGCAGGAATCCCAAGCAACAGTACGGTGCCCAGTGCTCTATGACTGTAGATTGTGCCAAATATAGAGAGCACGCACAATTTATAGGGATGATGGGGTACAGATTACTGTTCCTGAAAGGCATTACTGTGCATTTGGGAAGGGAAAATGACAGCATGACCCACTACAGGTTAATACGATTACTAGATTAAAAAATCTAGGCTGAAGTTGGGCACCTGTTAGCCATTGTGTTTCAATGGGATTTGGCCACTTAGCTCTCTTAGACTGCTTCTGATTGACCTTCCCATGATCCTCAAGGTTTGTAAGGCATTTGCTCCCTTTACCTACCTAACACCTAAGACCTACCTAACAGTCTAGCACCAGATCTTCAAGATGGTGTCAAAATCATCTATGATGATTAAATTCCTCTCTAATTATAACAAGAATAAAAACCAGAGACCATTTGGTGATGTGGAAGTAAGCCGGAGCTCCTGCCTGGCGGGCAAGATGTGTTGTATCAATGTCACACACTGCAGGCAGATGTGCAAACAGACAACAGCTCACTCCATGCCACAGGAACCTGAGCAGTAAGGGCAGGCCTGTGGTCTGAAGGTAATTTTTCTGGTCCTCACTGGCCTCAGATACCTGCTTAGCTTTTGCTTCCTTGTCAGCCCCAGCACTAAAATCACCATATGCCAGCAACTGTGGCAAGGCAAAAGCCGTGGGGAAGTAATTACTGCTTCTTGCCCTTGCTGGGAATTTCTTTTACTGTGGGAAGCAAGGGAAAAGACAGAAGGAATTAGTGGGCTTTTTTTTTTTTTTTTTTTTTTTTTNTTAGTGTTGGCTTTTTTTTTTTTTTTTTTTTTTTTATGGTTTGTAGGGAATTTCCACCAGAGCTGGTACATGCCTAGGCTAGCACGTTCCCTGTCAACAGTTCAGCAGCCTGACTTCAGCATCACATCTGAAGTTATGTGTGGGAGCACAGCGTGATGGTCCAAAATACGGCAGAGATGGAGCATCCTACAGCTGCTGTTTTATTTCTGCGGGCCCAAATCAAAAGGATTAAGAGATTGTTTTTCTACAAATATTGGCTACTTCTCTTAGCTCCATTTAGTTACTGGAGCAGTTATACTCCTAAAAAAAAATGCTGCGGTGGCAGATGACAGGTCTTACAAACAAAAGGGAGCAATCTTTGAACTTTAAAATAGTTCTATCCCACTTTGGCAGCAGAGAGATGAATAATGTTGTAATGCCTGCGAGTGATACTGTGAAAAGAAAGGCAGCTGGTGCACAAACACAGGGTTTGTTGGTCCAGGTGCCAAAATTATTACTTTCTAGATCTGTTTGCTTTCAGACACAGTACAGGTATCTTTACAGGTGAGAAGCTCTATCTTGAAAACAACCAGAAAGCAGAAAAGAACATACACCAAAAACCACAGTGCACAGAGCAGCAAGGATGTGATGCACGAAAACGTGCAGCAGTGCAAGCTGCGCTGAAGGGCAGTGAGCACCAGGTTCAGCTCCTGGCAGTGAGCTCTTGGAGGGAAATGGAGAAGGAGCTCAGGTGTTCCTTTCTTCTGCCTCGCCACACACAGCCTTAGATAACCCCTTGTTCCAGACACAGCTGGCTTATGTGCAGCTGCTGAAGTGCATTTTGTTCCATGCATATGTCCGGGGCCCTGCTCTGTTTACATGCCCAAAGTTTAAGGATCTCTGTCAGGCGTGTGCTTTTACGTGCATACAGCAATAAATAAACATTTGGTGATACCACAGTCTGCTAGGAATGAGAGCTGTGGTGGTAACGTGGCATCTCCCATGACAGTTTTTGAGCAGCATGTGCGGATGGGTTGTTTTCTGGTTCCTCACGGGGGTGCCAAATGTCGTAGACATGCTGCACACCTCGCACCACGGAGTGCTACAAGGGATAAGGCGTGACCTGTCTTGCAGGTCTTCAGAGGGTGCAGTTGTCCTCTGCCACTTTCTGTTTTGCACAGAATGCTTGGGTTTAAAACTTTGCTCATTTGTCCCAGATTACATACATAAAACAAGGTCCTTTCCACATTTCCAGAGCACTTGCATTTCATAAACAGCTCCTTGAGAATCCAGCTTGTCACAGAATGTAATCACGAACAAGCTTTGCAGTGTACATCAGAGGAAAAAGCTAAGGGCAGCTCAGCAATATCCAGAGATTTAGGAAAAAAAAAAAAAAAAAAGAAGAGAAGTATTTATGATTATAAAGTGCTGACAGTTTCTGGTAGCTCGATAGAACTTCTGGATAAATACTTCATGATCTTTGTGTTAAATCCCAGAGAGCTCCCTTAAATCTTCTTGCAAGGGAGTTTTTTTACAAGCGTGTACCAAGACAAACCTAAGATGAGTTGGGACACTATAGTTCAGTTTCTTTGCTTGACAGTCTCCAGACTCAACATTTTCTTTTTCTTTTGCAGGCCATGTATATGTTTTATGCTTTGGCAATTGTCTGCGATGATTTCTTTGTCCCTTCATTGGAAAAGATTTGCGAAGTAAGTATTAGAAAATTATGCTATTACAAATGTGTGCTGCTTTAGCAGCAGCTCTCCTTGAGAGCCCCAACGTGTGATGATGGTGTATTTACTGTTTTCTTAGAGTAATCCCCATGCTTTTTGTTTAGTTGCTCAGCACTGCCTGTGTGAGTTGGCTCAGCTTCATAGTTCTCACACGCAGGAGATGGGCTGCATGTCTCCTGGTGGGTGAACTTGGTTGATATCCCTCGTAAAGCTAGCAGTGTCCTCTGAAATAACAATTTCTATGTACGCATTGTACCATGTCTTAAGAAATGGAGACAGTGCATAACGTATCAAAAATATATGCTGAATAGCAGCAATTCCCGAAGTTGCCCTCACTCACACAGTCAGGCTCCTGCAGCAGCGCTAGCTGCAGTGCAGGTTTCCAGCCTGCTAGCTTGTCCCATGCTCTGCCCATCTCCGCTGATGGAATGGTGCCCTGGAGGTAAGGTCCAACCAAGAGAGGTTGGGAAAGGGTTGTGAAGTTGTGCATTGCCCATGTAAGGAGCAGCAGTTTGGTTTGGTTATGGCTGCAGATGTGTCACTCAGTTCTCCTGTGACTGAGGATATAACAACTATTTGTTACTTGACTTTTGCGAGGAGATATTCATCCATGGGGTGTTTCTGAATTTCACAGAAAATAGTCCCTACAAACTGCCAGTATTGCAGCGCATAAACGTTCAGATGACTGAGGGATGGCAACACATGGCAGGACATTCTGTCCTGTGAAGTTCCTGAGCTCTCTGGGGCTGAATCTGAGCACAGATGCCATGAGACTTAGGGAAAGGGAGCCTACTGTTACCAGGAAAGGAGATGGGGGTGTGAAAGTGGGGATATGAGATGCTAGAGATGCAAACATGCTGAATTATTTAACCCCACCTCTCTGAAGCAAGGAAACTCTGCTGTGAAATTGGGGTCTAGAAGGCCAGCTCAGGTAGAAGGATGAAACCTGAGCTGAGGAAGTAGTGCCCAGGACAAGCTTGCATTTTGGGGTGCCATCTATATGCTCAAGGGCAGACCTGCCATGCAGAGAAACACAGGCAGAGCCAGGAGATTGTGGGAAATGATCATTTTCCTCTACTGAGTGCTCATTAGAGCCCATAGAATCATAGAATCGTTTGCGTTGGAAGGGACTTTTAAAGGTCATCTAGTCCAACTCCCCTGCAGTGCACAGGGACATCCTGTCCATGTGTGCTTTGATCAGTGGCCTTGCTTATGGCACCGAGGTCTGGTCTGGGTCTGTAGAGCTACTGACTCTCTGCATGGCCTAGGATGGGCTGTGTCACTTCTCCATGCCTCTGGTCAATAGAAATGTTGGTTCTTGGCTGAATTTACAAATTGAGATAGGAAACGCTGTGTACAGTGTTCACAGTTCCTAATTTTACTGGCGGTGAGCTTAATTATCATAAATGAGAGGCTTGCAGCTTGGAAGAGTCTCTCTCCTTTTCCATCATTAGCTGTCTGTAGGTGCAAGATCTCGTGGCTCTCTGCCTGCCCCAGAAGCTCTGCTAGCTTAAGCACTGGTCGATTATAGAGGTACAAGTGGCAGAAGTTACAGCACCGTTTGTTTGCCTGACAAGTTCTCAGTGTTTTGTACAGATGTCTAAGAAGCAAACGCACTGCCCATGTGGTTTTAACATTGTATTTGCAAGTCCCTGGTCCTAGAAGGCTGCTTTCGATTGACTAGATCTTTACTTTTTTCTTGTCCTTTCAGTTACTTGTTATCGTCTCAGTGTTATGTTACAACTCTTCATGTACTTCAGCAGTTGTGAACCACTGTGTTACCCAACATCACTAGTAAAATAAGATGATAATTTTTTACTCAGTTGTGTGTGAAAGAAAAAAGTATAGCAATAAAATTGTGAGTCTGGCATACTTACATTAAGAAGTTGCTGTTCAGAAAAAAGATGCTGTGCCTTTAGAAATTACCAAAATACGTAGTATGAATGCATCAGAATTTTGTTTTTGCTATGACTCCTACTTCATTTTCTCCCAGAAAAAAAGTCTCACCCCGTGGCTGACATTCGGAGACATTCAAGTCCTTTTATTTATGTATTTTCTGCATAATTGAGCAGTTCTGCAATTACATGATAATGAAAGAAATAAGCATTCTTATTTCCTGCTCCATCTACTTTTCATTTTATCAGTCCAGAATGGCTCATCTTCAAAACGTCCAGCTTTTCACGCTTTGTCCTTGATGCTAGCACTCAAGAATGCATGGGAGAAGGCTTGGGTCACTTCACAGAGGCCTCTGCAGTTCCTTGGCAGTAGTCTCTCCTGCCTGTTTTTCTAGGAATGGGGAGATTTCATCACTGCCTGATGACAGCACGTGCTACCACCATTGCTCACACTGCCAGATAGACTCCCCCACACAAAGACCCAGTGAAAGGAGTGGGATGGTGCAGGGAGCCAGGTGTTCTCTGCGAGGGAGGCCGCCTGAGTCCTCCTACATCACCTGTGATGTTTTCAAGGGGGTTCTCTTCGTTGGTAATTCACCAGAAATAATTCATAAGAGAACGAACCCTTTGTCAGGAACTCACATTTACGATGTTGCACTGGGTGTGGCAGTGCAGGTAATACTCGTAGCGTGCAGCACCTGTAAACGGTAACGACGTGCTGCTGGCCTAAGATCTACCATCAGTAAGCCACGTTTACTGTCATATCGAGCAAAAACGAGTTCAGAACCCTGTTGGAGGGCTTTTTTGGTCTTGGAGATCAACCAGTAGTTATTTTACAGTTGCTGACAGATTAGATGCACTGATTTTGAAATAAATGCCCTTTTTCTGGCTTAGCTCCATCTAGTTTTGAAAATGATTGTTGAGTTTGGGAGCGTTAATGCTCCCAGATGCATGCGTACGGGTGAGAATTTGTTCCAGAACACTTGTTGTGGTACATATTCACGTTCTGTCTTCATTCACATGTTTTCATTTGTCTTCTAAAACAGTTTGGACTTGCATTTGTCCACTTCTTCTCTGTTATTGGTGTTACAATGTGTTTGTGTGACGCAACTAACGTCATAATGTCAATTGCAAATGCAGCCTACAAGTACCAGAGCATACATTTTTGACTCCTACGCAGTGGGCTTTATTTTCTGGTCTGTTGTATTAGCTTAATCATCATATGTATTGCAGTAATTTATCTAGGAACTGTCCTCAAGAAAACCCACTATGGCTTTAAATTAAACCATCCCCACAGATAGCACAGCTGGTTTCCTTGGTTCCTGGTCTTTTCAAAAGGTGCCATCTAGTTGTGGACTGACTACTGTAGAATGAGCATTTCTATATATTCATAGAGAATCCTGCAGAAGAGCCTGACCTTTGGGGATCTACTTTTCCTATAAACTCCTCTTATAATTGTTTTACTCCAATCTATAACCATTCTCCATAAAGCTGTGTTGTATCAGGTTCCACAGGCTTTTACAGCAGTGTAGCAATGCAGTTGTCTCTTGCTTAGAAAACGTTCCTGATTAAGGCAGATCTCCTTTTCCTTTTTTCCTGAAACATACACAAAATTCTTCATTGAGTGGGTAGAGTTAAGTTCTTTTACAGGTTTAAAATATCCTTAATGGGATCTTCAGTCACGGTAGGGTTGGGGGCTCTTTGTCTCTCTGCAAATATACTTTAATGATGAAAAGGCTGCGGAGAAACCCTGTGCAGTTAGGAAGGGCTGAGGGGAGAGAAAGGCTTCCTCTGGCCTGCCAGGCTGAGTGTGCTGTTCCGAACCATCGGTTCTGCTAGGAAATCGTCCCACCACCTTCAGCTGTCTTCCCCTTGCTTGTAAAATGGCAGCCACCTGCTCGCACGCATGTGAGTAAGCCGGCTTTGTGTAGTAACAACTCAGCATTTTGTGGCCGTATGGCAGGGGGTGGCTTTTTTAAGCTACTCATATTAAACTGCAGAAGGTGCCAGCAAGGCATGTGGTCTTTAACAGCTTTGTCACATTTGCTGAACAGTGACTTGTACAGATGGAACAGTGGGTATGCAGAAAACATAAAGGAAGCAATTAACCAAGTAAATCTTTGAAAACAGCATGTGCCAATAAAGTTTTCATAGAGTATAGGGTCATTTTCCTTCCAGAAACCACTGTTTTGAATAAGACAGTCCCTAGTGGACTTTCCCTGCTAGTGGAAGGTTGTTGGAGGTGAGTATCTTTGGTGATGATCGAAGTGAAAGGGGGTGAGGAGATGATAAATATCCAAGGCTGAAATGATCTTCAGGGGAGAAGGTCAGGGAATTAACCAAGCCTGAGCTCCAGCCCTACCCATTACAGCCTAGAGTAGATGAGATAATCTATGTATTGCACACCCCATAGATATGCCTGTGGCAACTTTTTTCCCCATGCTTAACCTTTAAATACATATTGGCAGTTTCCCACTCTTAGCAGACTGTAACATTTCTGGTTGAATTCCATAAACCTGTCAGTGTTGTAATCAATGACTCTGATGTGTTTTTCTGCAGCGCTTGCATCTTAGCGAAGATGTGGCTGGGGCAACTTTCATGGCAGCTGGAAGCTCTGCTCCTGAGTTGTTTACATCTGTCATAGGTAACTAGCCTGCTGCTTCTTGAAACCTCCTTTTTGTCCCTTGCTGTTTTTCAGAGTTGAAATGGGATTGCTAAACAGCTAGAATATTTAACATATTACCTGGCCCCTTCCCTCGTGGACATGCACAGGGTTAATTGTGGAGAATCCTCGCTAGATCAAGAGGCTCTAAAAGAAGTACCATTATCTCCCAGCAGGGCTGCACTGGAAGTGGTTCATTCCTACCAGCCCAACCAAGGTCAGAAATGCAGGCAGTTCACCTTAACTCTCCGTTAGCCTTACCTTGCTGTAGCGCAGCCCAGGTGCAGAGCACTGAGCCCTACACACACAGCCTTCTCCTCCCATCGCATCCACCCTCCTGTGCTATCTGTTGCACTATCACTGCGGCTTAGCGCCTTCAGCCTCCTGGGTTGGTCCCCAGGCAAACTGTTTGTGTTCTCAGCTGCACATTTTCTGCCATCACCTCCACTCTGGTTAGTCATCTAATAACGCTTCCCTCTTGGAAAGCCAAAGAAAGGATTTGAGACCCTTACTCACAGCAACAGGTTGGTGAGAGCATCACGCTACCAGTGCAGCACTCTGCTCATGGGAAGCTGAGCAAGAGATTCAGCAGTACTCAGATGTGTAAAACTTGAGGAGGCGTGGGTGTTCCTTCAATGGCCTTGAGCTAAAAGGGGGCTTGAGTCAGAGAGTTGTTACAAAATGATTCTGTATGTATGCTACCAGGTGTAAGGTGAAGCATTCTTGCAGTTTTACACGTCCACATCTCGGGTGGTAGGTAACCATTAGAGCAATGGATGGGAGGTGAAGGTGGGCTCTCCATCACTGGGGAGAAGTGATGGAGCTATACGGAGCTTAGATGCCTTCTCTAGAGAAGCCTTCTATTTCAGTCACATCTATCAGAGGTGGAGAACAAATTAATTCCCGCCAAGTTGCATACTCTGCAGAGAGAGATCATCAAAGCCTCAAAATCTAGGAAGTTAAAATGGAAGCCCATGGAGTTGGGATTGTATTGTGGTTAAGGGTAGTGCAGCAGCAAGGCAAAAATACCATCAGATTCCTTCAGGCAGTTCAGAGAAGCCCTGAGAGTCTTGCTGTGGTGTAATCCACCAGATACTGTATGTCACTTGCAGGGGGTGCCTACTCCTGAGTAAAGTGTTTTAGAAAAGGGAAAAATGGAAAAAAAAATCTAAACTGCAATAGCCAGAAAAATACTGCTGGAGACCTAAAAGCAAGTGGTGAATTTAAACAGACTGACAGCTAGCAGGGGATGGAGTGTTATTTTTAGGCTGACTTCCTAAGGAAAGAATTTTGTGCAGTACCATGGTGCATGTGTCTGTCAGTTCATTTCCTTCACCATTAACCTCATTGGCCAATTTTAACCAAATCTGACAGAAGAGCTCTGAAAGGAGCTTCTAACATAGTCCCATAACCCATTCTGAGAGACATCATACAGCTTGCAGATAACTAGCGGCCAGACAGCTCTGAATCTGCTCCAACTGGCTATTGAAGCCAGTAGGGGTAAGTACAGAGGGTGCCAAAAAAGTGTACACGCATTTTAAGAAATGAAAAAAACTGTATTAAAATTGTCATACGCAATATGTACTGATAACAAAAGATGAATACAAGACACGTTTGGATCCTGCGGTTACAAGAGGTACTCACAGTGGTTCCCATCAGCATCCAGACACTTCTGATTATGGCAGACTGCTGCCGTGCTTCTGCCATTTTCTCGAACGGTCCTGTCTGTCGCACGGTGACGCCAGCATTCATTTGGTTGACACCATCTTTTGAGTGAACGTCATACTACACATTGGTATTGTAATTCAATTCAATTCAACTTCAAAAAGTAATAGATAGATAACACCCCTCACAATGTGTATACACATTTTTGGCACCCCTGGTATATGGGGAACAGCAGAGTACTGGTGAAAGCATGTCCTACGGGAGGTAGCTTTTCCAGATTTGTGTCCTCTCGTGGAGCTTGCTGTCTTTTATAGTGTGTATTTCTAGACTAGGAGATTGGTGACTTAGAAATGTCTAAAATACATGATTTGCGTTAGACAATCCATCTGAATCCCCACAGCTAGTTCTGCCACCTTTGTTCACCATAGTACCTTTCTCTGCAAGTTGCCCTATTAAATATGAGTAAAAGAGGCAGAACTGGTGCATGCCTTTAGATTTGTTAATGGAGCACTTTTAGAGGAAAAATTCTGTTCTTTCCAATTTACACAGCTTGCCTTGAACTTGTTTTTCAGGTGTTTTTATCACAAAAGGAGACGTAGGCGTTGGAACCATCGTAGGCTCTGCTGTATTTAACATTCTCTGTATTATTGGAGTGTGTGGGCTTTTTGCAGGACAGGTAAGAGCATTTAATGATTCTTAGCAGTTACTGCTTCGTCACATGCCTTGGCTGTACTGTGAGATCAGTTCGTAGAACTGGCTGTCGACCAGCACCCCCAGGTCCTTTTCCTCGGCACAGCTTTCCAGCCACTGTGGCCCAAGCCTGTAGCGTTGCTCAGGGTTGTTGTGGCCAAAGTGCAGGACCCAGCGCTTGGTCTTGTTGAATCCAGTGCAATTGGCCTCTGCCCATCGATCCAGCCTGCCCAGGTTCACAACCTTGCAACACACTTCCCTGGTTTTGTGGTTTTTAACAGGGCCCTGTACAATTCCTCTTGTGTTTTTGAAATGAAAAGCAGAATGTCAGCTCAGACATTTTAAGCTACCAGAGGTATGTGGATGGTCAAAGAAATAAAAGTTGGTTATTGAACACATCCTCTTGGTAGCTATCAAAAGATCTGTTGTGACATTTGTACTAGAACAAATGAGCCAGGAAATGTGTGCGCCTCTGGCTGGTAAAAATGCAATTCAGTGAGCCCTAAAAGATGTCTCCAAAAGAACGATGACGCTTCTGGAGCATCGTCAAAGATGCTGCCTTTGGTGCAAGAGATTTTGTTGGCAACTGACATGACATAGGAAATTATTCAAGAGAGTTTCAGTCTTTACTTGTAGTTTATTTATATCCTCAGATTCTCAGAATGGTTTATGTGGGAAGGGACCTCTGGAGGTCTCTGATGCAGAGCCCCTCACTGCCCTCACCACCCCCAATTCAAACCAGGGCTAACTTCGAAGTTGGACCCTGTTGCTCAGGGCCATCTCTAGTCAGTTTTTGAATATTTCCAAAGATGCCACAAATTTTACCTCACTAGCAGTAGGACTATCCGTTCCTGGTATGATATCTGACTATTTTCCAGTATGTCAAACTAAATATGACAACATGAACTATTCATCTGAAATTAAAGTAATTAAGTTGTGAGATCTGAGCTGCTGTCTGAATTGCAGACATGATTGACTCTGTATAATTAAATATCTGAATCTGCATTTACCTTACCACTTGTCAACATGCCCAGTATTTTTATGATCTTGTAAAATGTTCTTTGAAATCTTAACATACAGACTTTCTTGCAAAACGGTGAAGCAGCATAACAGAAGCAATACAGAGCAAGAGGATAACTAGCTCTGGAAAAACAGTCTGAAAGAAGGGGCTGGTATAGCTTGGTAGGTGTGAGAAAGCAAGCAGAGAGCTTGGGCTTTTCTAGGAAAGTTTGTAATCCAATTTTATTTGCCTCAACCATGAACTTTTTCAGGATGAAGATGAACATTTTCATTATGGAGAGGCTTGGGGAAGAGGTACTTTTCAGCAACCTAAGGTCTCTTGTTTGCATTGGAACATGCAGCTGGAAGCTGTATGCTGTTGTCCTACACAGTAGTGGTGTGACTCTTACTACAGAATCCTAACTGATTCAGGCCAGTTTTTAATTACCAAATCCTTCCCAGGGCATGAAGCTGTGTTCCACAGAGGTGTTCTCCTGTAATGAGTAGGACTATCTCCTCAGGTTGCTTTTTTTTTTGAACAAATGAAGAAGATTTAACTATTAAGCACAATGACAGAGAAACCAATTGTTCCAACTTTACTCTCCACATTATTGACTGCAAGCCTGAAGCCTGCTACAAAACTGGCTATAAATGACAGCTTTCAGTGGAAAAGGCTAGATGGAGTTTGGGGGTTGACAGAGAACGTCAGTCATCTTTGTTGGTGGGTGGGAGGTGTTTGTTTCTGGCAGATAAAACACAGCCAAAATGTTCTTGCAAATGCCTTCCAGGCATGATAGCTTTCAGAGGTACAGATGAGGATTGGCTGCCCAAAGGCATCCTCCCTGGAAGGGCTTTAAACTAGGTTGGAAGGGGAAGAGGGGTAATAGTGAGCCTGCCGATGATAAGGTGAGGGATGGCACAGCTAGGTTAGAGGGACAGAGTGCCAGCAGGGGCCCTCGACCTGCTGCCCTGGGATGTGCTGGCAACTCTGCAGCACAGCTGAAATCTTATGACAATGAGCCAGGGATCACTGAGACAGTAGGAGCAGGCAACAGGGAAGCTCAAGGGAAATACTTCCAAGGAATTAGAGAGTTATCCTCCAAGATGACGACAAGGCTGGCTGCCCAGCTGAAGTGCCTGTACAATACACAGAGCTTCAAAACAGGAGGAGCTGGAAGCCACCGTGCTGCTGGAAAACTATGACATAGTTGCCATTACTGAAAGTTGGTGGGATGATTCCCATGGCTGGAGTGTGGTTATTGATGGCTACAAGTCGTTCAGAAGGGACAGATGTGGAAGGAGGGGAGGAGGCATTGCTCTCTACATCAACAAAAGAATTGAGTGTGAAAAGCTGTCCCTGAAGAATGGCCACGAGCAAGTCGAAAGCTTATGGGTGAGAGTTAGAGACTGAGGCAACAAAGGGAGCCTTGTGGCTGGTGTCTACCACAGGCCGCCTGACCAAGCAGAGCTTGTGGATGAAGCCTTCTTCCTCCAGCTACAGGAGGTGTTGCAATCGCAAGCTCTCATCCTGCTGGGGGACTTCAACCACCCTGACATCCGCTGCAGAAGTTGCACAACGAGCTGTAGGCAATCTTGGAGGCTCCTGGAATGCATCAAGGATAACTTATTGAGCCGAGTAATAGATAACCTCACAGGGAGGGTGCAGTACTAGACCTGTTGCTCACTAGTGCAAGTGAACTGATTGATGGCATCAGGATGGCTGCCTGGGCTCTAGTGATCATACGATGGTGAAGTTCACGCTCCTGAGGGATATGGGGCAGGCAAAGAGTAGTATTAGGACCCTAAATTTTAGGAAAGCCAACTTCCAGCTCTTCAGGGAGTTAGTCCACAAAACCCTCTGGGAAACTGCCCTCAAGGACAATTCGATGGATGAGGAACTTGTTGCAAGATTGCACCAAGAGAATAGTGGTCAATGGCTCAATTTCTGGATGGAGATCAGTGACAAGTGGTGTCCCTCAGGGGTCTGTTCTGGGACCGATGCTCTTCAATACCTTCATCAGTGACATCGACAGCGGGATCGAGTGCACCCTCAGCAAGTTTGCGGATGACACCAAGCTGTGTAGTGGGATCAATATGACTGAGGGACAGGATGCCATCCAGAGAGACCTGGACAGGCTGGAGCAGTGGGCCCAGGAGAACCTCATGAGGTTCAACAAAGTCAAGTGCAAGGTCCTGCATCTGAGTTGCAGCAACCCCCACTATCAATACAAGCTGGGGGACAAAAGGATTGAGCAGAGCCTTGCCAAAAGGGACTTGGGGCTGCTGGTGGATGACAAGCTGCCCATGAGCCAGCAGTGTGCCCTCGCAGGCCAGAAAGCCAACCGCATCGCAAAGGGAGGTGATTCTGCCCCTCTGCTCTGCGCTGGTGAGACCCCACCTGGAGCGCTGCATCCAGATGTGGAGTCCTCAGCACAGGAGGGGCATGGAGCTGTTGGAGCGCGTCCAGAGGAGGGCCACAAAAATGAACTGAGGGATGGAATGCCTTCCCTGTGGGGACAGGCTGAGAGAGCTGGGGCTGTTCAGCCTGGAGAAGAGAAGGCTCCAGGGAGACCTGACAGTGTTTTTTCAAGGAGGGCTGTAAAGGAGAGGGGACAGACTCTTCAGCAGGGTTTGTTGTGATAGTACTAGAGGAAATGGTTTCAAATTGAGAGAGGGGAGGTTTAGACTCAATATAAGGGAAGAGTTTTTTATGCTCAGGGTGGTGAAGTCTCCTTTATCCAGGAGGCTGCTGGAGTCCATCGATGATAACTTTCTGGTTCAGGTATTGGACAGACCGACCAGAGGGGATGCATTGCTGAACCTAGTGCTCACCAATGTGGAGGAGATGGTCAAAGAGGTGAAGATTGGAGGCAGCCTGGGCTGCAGTGACCATGCCCTGGTTGAGTCTGTGATCCTGAGGAGCGTGGGCCTGGCAAAGAGTGGAGTCAGGGCACTGAACTTCAGGAAAGCAAACTTCAGGCTGTTTAAGGAGTTGTTGGAAGACGTCTCCTGGGAAACTGTCCTTAGGGACAAGGGATCAGAGCAGAGCTGGCAGCACTTTAAGAACATCTTTCTGAGAGCACAAGAACTCTCCATCCCCCGGAATAAAAAACCAGGTAGGGGAGGCAGGAAACCAGTGTGTCTGAGCAAGGACCTGCTGGTCAAGTTGAGGGAAAAGAAGGCAAAGTATAGGCAGTGGAAGCAGGGATGGGTGGCCTGGGAGGATTACAGAGGTGCTGTCAAGATATGTAGGGATGGGATCAGGAAGGCCAAGGCGCAGGTAGAATTAAGCTTGGCAAGGGACGTTAAAAACAACCAGAAGGGTTTCTTTAGCTACATAGGACAGAAGAGGCAGGAGGAGGAGAGTGTTCCCCCTCTAATGAATGGAAAGGGAGAACTGGCCTCCTCTGATGTGGAGAAGGCTGAGGTACTTAATGGGTTCCTTGCCTCAGTCTTCACTGTCAGTCAGGCTGCCCAGGTCTCTCGTGCCCCTGAAAATCCAAGTGGGGATGGGGGGAGGAAAATCCTTCCCAGTGTAAGAGCAGAGCAAGGTCCCTTCCAACTCAAACAATTCTATACGATTCTATGGTTCCATGATTCTATGACCCAAAGCACGGTCTATGAGTCTTTTTCAAGCAGACAATTGAGATTTGGACTGGTTTGTCTTGATTTTCTCTTCTCTGGCTCTGCTGGTGGTTGGTGTGTAGTTAGCTTCTGTTTGGTGCTGGTTAACCTGCAGTGGATTGGTGAGAAGTGGAATGACTTAAATCACTGCTTGGAATCATGATTTAAGTGAGCAAATAGGAAACCTCAGTTTAAGTAATTCTGATACTCTAGACAAAACTGTTTTGTGCTTTTCAGTTTTTCCTCTCCCAAACCTTCATCAAAAAATCATTTACTTTTACTATGGTGATTCAGAGCATCTTGCATTGCTGTTGAGAGGAATTTGATTTTGTTATTAGTAATTTGTTTCCAACATGTGCACTAACGTAATTAGTGGACCTGGATGCCAGATTTGAATTGCTTTGTAATGGCCAGGTGAGTCTGGAGAGAAGTTGTCAGTCTGAGCTGCTCGCTGGCCTTTGTGTTCATCAAAACTTGTCATTAAATGTGTTCAGGAGGTGGCTGCTCAAAATAGCCAGAGTGGCCAAGAAGGGCTGATGTTTGCTTCCTCCCATATCTGGTTAACATGTAGGATCTCACTGGCAGAGCAGGGGGACAGTTTCAAGACGATCCCGGTGCCGATTTCTGAACGAGGAATTGCAGAGGAGCTGATGTGATCGCACTGCTGCTTGCCTGTATTGCCTGCCAGCAGCAGCTGGAATTGTCAACGGGAGTGTTCGTGTGCCGCTGAGGGCAATTTGCAGCTGCAGTTGTGGGAGGGTGTTGGCGTTCATCTCATGGTGCCCAGCCTGGAGCTGGGATAAATCTCTCTGTGCTGGAGATTATGGGGCAGCTGACTGGTAGCAGAGTGCCTGGGAGTGCTGTAGTGCCCACGGGCTGGAGAAGCCACCGCAGAAGTCTGTAGGGGACTAGGGGACACCTGTAGCGTTTCCAGAAGCACTCTTTAGTTTTGCAGAACTGTTTAGTATCATCAGAAAGTCTTTTTTCTTTTCTTTTTCTTTTTCTTTTTTTTTAATGAGTAATGAGTAAGAAGTTGAATTCAAAAGTATTGCTCAGCTCTATGCAGGATATGTTTTACTTTTAAATTAGGTTGTAGTATGCATGTGCTAGGTTGGATCTGTTATTCTTTGGCTTAAGAAAATACTGGTTTTGGCTACATGCACCTTCTTTTTAAAAAAGCAACAAATCCACAGCCCCAAAAAGTTGGTATGCATTTACTTGAACACCAACTCTGATTATTTTTCTAAGCCTTTAACGACCGGTAAGTGCGCACTTCCCAGAATAAATCAGTATAGACATCCCACTGCTGGAACTGGAAATTATGGAGGCCCACACCTCCATATGACACTACGCACCTAAAATCTGCATTAAAAGAGCATTATGAAGGTTGAAAGTCAAACACTGAAAAGTTATAAAATAGCAGTGTTAAGGTTCCTTGCACAACCATAATTTGCCCCCCCTGCTGTGTATACATTATTGTATGGTCTTTAATTACATGAGCACACGCTGGTTTCTCCATAGGGTCGCTGCCTCCTTCAGTGCGCAGAATGGACTTTGCTCACTTAATGAGCAGCTCTTCATTATTTTGTTTTCAGTTCATTATTCAGTGCGTGCCCTTCTGCCTTAGTTACCAGGCTCTATTCAAACCCTGCTTCAGAGGCAGAATTATTAATTTCCTCTTGAACTCTGCCGATGTCATCGCTATTGTATCTGACAAGTTGATGAACGATTAATTAATTTTCCCCAAACCTCTTTGAGATGGAGGAGAGTTTTAAAGATAGGGAAACAAAGTTCAGAGAGATTAAAGACAAAAGAAGAACTTGCCTGTTTAGGTGCCAATTAGAGCTGGCACGGGCCTGTTTTATTTCCTGAATGTGTAGCATCCTGTTGCATTTTCTTTGTTCAGAGCGTAGCTCCCTCTTGCTTTGGATGCTGCTCCTCCTGCTGATCCAGCTCCGCACTGCACAAGGGTATCATTGCAGGGCTGGGCTTTTGCTAGTGGCTGCTCGTCATCCATGTGGCCCCAGCGCTCCTAGGGAGCTGCTTTAGCCATGTGAACCCCTTTTCCTTTCCCAGGCCCCAGCATATGTTCTACCACAACAAGGGTACGCACAACACTGTCATCATGAACCCTGGGTTCATCACTAGGACTGTTCTTGGCTGAATCAGCCAAGTGACTTAATTACCTCATCGTGTCACATCTAGAGCTCGGTCTTGCTAGCGTAATCTTGTTCCTTCTAAGCACCTAGCCGCTCCAGGTTTCTCCGCATACCATCTGTCTCTCTGCTCCCCCTCTCTCCATTTCTTGAGGTTTGAGAGAAGAACGTTCCCCAGATTTCCCCCCAGATCATTGATCCACCCTACACGTGTTTCTCAGGTGTCCAGTTTTCCCACAGACCCACAGAGGCCTAGGTCCCTTCTCCTCTCCTCACTCTTCTGCTCTGTGGCCTGTTTTCTCCCAGATAATCTTGCTCTCATTTAGGGGACACCTTGGGAACTACAGGAGCCAGCTTGAGAGCCAGGGAATTGCTTTTTCTGCTGTTTTTGTCTCCTTTGCCAGCTGGAGTCTTGGTGTACCTCACAGGCTGGAGTACCTGTGACAATCTGCCAGCAAGCGGCGTGTGGCCAAAGGGCCACACCACCCCTGCTTGTAATCCCGGTGGAGAAGCAGCCAACCTGAGAGGCTCAGAATGCCTAGAAAAGAGCTCTCCTTTTTCAAGAGTCCTCCAGAGTCCTGTAGCAAGGCTCCCTCATCCAGAACAGTGAGTCTAAAAGGGGAGGCCTCCCTCCCCACATGCTGCCTTTGCTCCAGACCCCAGCACATCCCAGGCTATGCTGCATCCAGCATACTCCTGTGTTACTTTACTTCTCTGCCTTCCAGACAGGAGGCTTCCCACACTGTGTTCAGAGCGTGCTGGAGGTGGGTGACAAGGGGCCATGATGATCACGGCCGCCCAGGCTGCAGGCACCTGCCTCAAGCTTTGCTCAGCTGACACCGAACCCTGCATCCCTTGCACTGGCTCATGTGGGAAGATGCTGCTGCTGGGAGCTGACACAGTGCAAAGGGAAAAAAGGAGAGCAGGGAGAGGCGTTTCATGCTTTGCAGTTGGTCTAAAATAGCTTGGGAGCAGGCTGCCAGAAGCCTTCAGGCAAGGCAGTAATTAGAAAAGCTTCCACTTCATTTCTTTATTTAGGTATTTAATTTTGAAATTTTCAGGAATTTATTGACTTGGTAGCTAGATCCCCAGTCCTGCAAGCAATTGCAGCCAAACTCATTTCTGCACGCTGAGCTGCTTGCAGGATGGGTGTCTGAAAGCAACCCGACTTGTTTATACCATCTGCTGTAATGCGTTGTGTTAGGGTTTCCAAACAACTGTGGTAGTGGTGTAAGTCTCCTGAAGAGCTGCTCTCATGCTAAAAAACAGTTGATGTAGATGAAAATGAGTTTTAATGTACTATTGTGCTCCAGTTTTCTTTGTGACCCAGACAGAATGGATGGAGTTGGGCTGAAAATTGGGTTGGTTTGAGTACTGTCAACAGACTGTGGCGATAATCTGTGTGGCTGTCTTGTGTCAGCCCAGAGCTGGAAGTTTGTGTTGCAATCTCTAGAGAAGGATCAATAAATGCAAACAAAATTGCTGTAAGCAACGATGAAGACATTCCTTTTAGTGTTAAGTATTATAAACCACCTTGTGTCCCTTGTTTGTTCTTTTAAGCAATACAGAAAGCATGAAAAAGTTTCGAACCCAGTACAAGTCAGAGACAGCTGTACCCTAAGAACCGTGTGACTTCTTACTAAGTTCAAAACTAAGGTGGTTCTAAAGATCGAAAGTATTTGTGCCATTGCTTGATACTGAAAAATAGGAAAGTGTGCTTCAGTAGCCTGAAGATGAGTTGATTTTCTCTTCCAGTTAGTGTTGATGACACTTTGCAGATCACCAGTGAGAGTTCTGGACTGGAGGGATTTTTCTGTCTGTTCTAACTGATAATGAGCAATGAAATCTCCTAAGGTCTCTGTCCTTGGCACATGAGGACTAGTTTTCAAAAATTGACAACTGACTCAAGCTGCCTCCACTTTTGGATGGCCAAACTAAAACTACGTGCAAATGCTGTATTTTCTGAACTAGCAGGCGTACTCTGAAAATCAGACCTCCTTCATGATATCGTAAGCTGAGCCTCTGGAAGCTGAGAAACTCAACCTCTGATTCTTTTCGAAGTTCCTGACCACATTTACCATGTAGGAATTGCAGTGCTGTCAAAGGCAGGCCTTCAAACAGAGGTTCAGTGGTGCTTCGTAGTCGTGCATGCTGGATAGCAGGGCAGAGGTACAGGCATGGAGACTGCTGCCTGTCTCGTGATAGGTTGTGTCAGGATTTTACCATGACTGCAGATCAACTGTACAGTGCTGCACAAATATGGGGAGATTGACCTTAGCCCAGGCTTTCATCCAAGCCTCAGTCTCTCTGTCCTGTTTTCTCTCACTCTTATATTTGTGCTTCACAAATTCTCCCATCTCTTTCCACTGCCTTCTCGTCATCCTTGGCGTCAAGGATGTGGGATTCTCAGAAGCAGGCAATGCTTGCGTAATTCCTCTCTCATTGAAGCCAGCACAAGCAGAGTTTGTTCGGTTTTTAAAATTCCTCCATCCAGATTCTTCTCTTGCAGCTCTGCTGCTCTCTTCTGCACAGTTGTTCTCTGTCCTCACCCAGCACTACACTGCAGCCTTCTGCAGTGTTGCACAGAAGAGGGTGAAGAATTAGAAGAGGTCAGTGAAAAGTGCATAAATAAAAGTAATACAGCCACATAAGTTGCAAGTCACTCCAGCATTAAGCAGTCATTTTTAGTCTGCATAACTTGGATTTGTTAATTACCATCTTAATAGGTGTGTTTTGCAATTGAGTCTTAGATCCCTGTTCTGCCCTTCCCTGAGATGGGACAGGCTGCTCTGGATGGAGCAGGGAACCATGATGCCGGGTTGTGCTGGAAACATTCTCGCTTTTTTTAGAGGCTTTTCTGGTTAGTTCTTCTGTCAAGGGGTCTCGCTGATGGCCAGATGTCATTCCTCATGTATAGTCTTATACTGGAATGAAGAAGGACCATGACCATCTGACCTGCATTCCTCAGCTCTAGTGGTATCCTTTTATGTGAGGAAATAAAATGAATCCAGGAGGCTCTCCACTGTCCAAGTCATGGTAAACCACTGAGTAAACTAGAGATGCCTCACGGGATCATGAGATGATGTGCCCCCAGCTTTATCTCAGGGTATGAAAATATGTCTAAGAAATAAATGTTGCAAATAGTGAAGAGCTGAGTGAGAAGAACCTATAAAATTGTGGGGAGTTGGTCAGGGGTGGCAGCTGCTGCTCAGGGACTGGCTGGGCATGGATTGGGGGTGGCCAGCAATTACATTGTGCACCACTTGTTTTGTGAATATTCATATATATATGTATATATTTTTACCATTACTGTTATTTGTCTCTTTCTTTCCTGTCTTAGTAAATAGTTCTTATCTCAACCTACATGTTCTACTTTTTCTTTCCTGGTTCTCTCCCCCATCCCACTGGGACAGGCACAGGAGCGAGCCAAAGGCTGTGTGGTGTGTAGCTGCTTGCCGGTTTAAACCACAACATTGTGTCATACAGCTCCCTTGCATGCATCTTAATCTTTTAAGCTTTAAGTTCACAGACAACAAGTAATTTGGACTGGAGTCGTTACTGACCTTTGGTTTTGGTGTTCATGAGCTTTTTTTCTTCTGGATTGCAGAGGAGTTTAGGGAGAGGGGAATTTGAATTTTTTTTTTTTTTTTTT
>VXAV01005194.1:74031-122960 GCA_013399715.1 Alectura lathami
GGGGGGGGGTTTAGGGGGGGGGGGATATTTATATTTTTTTTTTTTTTTTTTTAATTCTTCTTTGGTCTGTGACCAACAGTGGAAATCCTTTTAACTTGTGAAGTGGTAGTTTAAGGAGAACTTAGCGCCAATAGTGCTGGTCACTTCTGTAGCCCCAGGCACAATGATGTTTTGTGCTGGCAATGTTTTTTAGAAGCTGTAGGCCTGCTTTTTCACTGATGTAAGCCAGTTGCACACTTGAAAACAAAAAAGAGACCCAGTGATAAGCCAAACAAGGTCTGCATTCCTAACAGAAGCACAACTGAGGGCATGGCCATGTGTGCGTGAAACCCCAAGAATCAGAAGAACAGAGAGAGGGAACTGGGCCAGCAGCAGAAGTTACCAGGCAGCTGAACAGGCTCCTCTGCCTCTTGCATCCTTATTTGTACCCTGTCAGTGTTTCTTCCTGAAGGAGCGATCAAGGAGGATGCTCACCCACTGTAAATGCAGAACAGTGCTCCTTTTCCCTGGGGTTTTCCTGCTGGGATGTTTGGCGCTGGCAGACAGCAGACCAGCTCTGAGTGATAAAGCAAATTAGATTCCTTTCCGGCTCCCCCCTGAACACTGTTTTCTTGGGAATCGGGAACTTGAGGATTTAAAGCAGATTTGTAGCCACTGGCCAAGCAAATACTTTGTTTGCTACCCAGAAAGCACTGAAAAAGGTCCTTTGTTCTGCTCTCTGAGTGGGTCTTGCCTTGTCTTCCACTATGTTGCATGGATTTCAAACTGTGTGTGGTGGGTGAGCTCCATCAGAGGTACGTGTCACACCATGGCCCTTTTGGTCTCCTTTGGAAGAGGTCTGATGGATCCTAAAAGGACTCGGTTGTTCCAAATGTAACTTTATTTCTAGGCCAACGACGTGCGTGAAATCAGTGTTCCTGCAGTGGCACTGGTTTAGCAAAGCGGCTTGAAGCTGCTTGCATCATTTCTGTGGAGAGAGGCGTGTAAGCATGGACTCTGTGCTGTCAGGGGCCTGGCTTCTGCATCTGAGTTGAACCAGAAACTGCATGGTGAGGTCAAGGAGATGGGACCCAAAGATGATTTTTATTTCCTGGTAAGGTCCTTGTTGCTGTTGTGATCGCACTCAGCAGTCTCAGTCATGCATTAAAATTCTACTGCAGTGTGCATTGTACATGCACAGAGCCAGAATGTAGCTCTTGAGCCTGAAAGCTGGTGACCAGAGTGTGCAATGGGAGATGACAGAAGGGTTCAAGCAGGCAGACAGGAAAGCACACTCTTCATGGAATTAATAGTAGGACAGAAATAGAGGAGGGAATCAGAAAAGTTGGAAATAGATTCCTGTCAGCACCAAAATAGGTCAGTTCCTAATGGCCACTAAACACTTTCACCCACTGAGGTCAAGTTTTCTCTGTCAAAATTCACACACAAGTCAATACTGCAAATTTACCATTGATGAGGTCATTTTAAAATCATTTATAGTGCAAAAGCAAGTGAAATCACAGCGTCTTTTTTCTTGTCTAACAAGGACTTGCCAGTCTGAGGAGCCTGGGCATTGTCACCCTGAGCTCACCTTCCTGTGCCACGTCGAGAGCTGCCTTTGGGCCGTGCTGCTAATCCTCTGTGGCAGATTGCTGCCACAGTAATGAAAATATCAAGAGCTTCTTGAAAAAGCAAATATTCTTGGGGAAATAATGATAATAGATTGAGTTAGTCCACGGTGTACAAATTGGGAGCCGGAGTGATGGTTGAACTCTGCAGAGAGTGGCTAACCAGCAGTAAAATTAGGGGCCTGCTAATTGGATGGAGCTTTCCTCACAGGGAGCCCAGTACATCTGAACAGCTCAGCAATTCATAGGATCATAGAATGGCTTGGGTTGGAAGGGACCTCAGAGATCATCTAGTTCCAGCCCCCCTGCCGTGGACAGGGCTGCCAGCCCTCGTTCTTTTGCCAGGTGGTTTGGCATTCACTCCCCTTCCCTTCACCTGTGGAACGGGGCTGAGAGCCTTCCCTTTGCTGTAGTTTCTCATACCTCTGCAGCTCTCCGACCCCAGCTCCTTGCAAAACATCTGAAGATGTTTGGACCCTGCTCTCCCTGATGTTTCTTTTCCCTCTGAGGACCTTAAAGTGTGACTGACTCACAGCTGAGTGTCTGTTTGCATCTGGCTGGGGGAGCAGCCAGTGGAAACTTGCACCTGTGCTCTCTGCTGTTTGTTTTTTTGCAGCTAATGATTATAAGCTTCTGATGGACTGATTGCTCGTTGCAGGTGGGACATAATAATGCTCCAACCAAGGCAAGTTTTGTGAAACTTAACTTGCAGGTCCTGATGGCCAGGCAGTTCCTCTTACAAGCTCTGCTGGAAGGTAGTGATAATTATCGTATGAAATTCCTTCCTGCCATGTATCTTTATTGCGATTGCTATAGGACTGATACACTTAAGAGCAACAGGGAGCGAAGACATGTGCAGAATATTAAACACAGGGTTGCTATTTCCCATCTTATTTTTGGTCGTGACCTTTTGAACAGCACACAGTCTGCAGCCTTTGAGTCACAGACGTAACATTTAGCGCTCCCTTGCTGAGAGCTGCCTTGAGGCAGGAGGACCTGCCTCTGCACAGGGCTGCCTTCAGAACACCAGCTCTACAGTCCAGGGTGTGGACTTTAACTCAGTGCCTCTTGGCTCAGGCACAACTCCATGTCTTGCTGTGGGAATGACGCTGGTGAAATTGAGGCCTGTTGGGTGCTGCGAAGCTGATTTACACTAGAGTGAAAAGGAGCTAAATGGAGAGAAAATCTATCAAAACCGAGATGCATGCATAAAGGTGGGTGAGAGTGAGGAATCAATGTGGTGCAGCCTCTCTGTGGATCCTCTGTTACTTCATGTTCTCAGCCTCATGCATTCCCGTGTGCATTTGTTCTCTGGTGTCTGCTGCTGGGTGAAAATGTTCCTTTAAGCCCTGCACAAGGAAGGGATATTCCTTGCTTAATTCACCTGAGCTCAGGCCATAGGACTGGAGACAAAACAAGGAATTACTTCTGTGTTGCTTCAGTCCCAAGTGAATACCTCCCCATCCAGATTGGCTCCGCTCTTCAGACCAACACATGGGAATATGTCTCCCAGGAAAGGCACAGAGGCTCTCCAGCGACTCCTTGCAGAAAGTCATAGTTGAAAATGTAAAGCCTAATTTAATATAAAGATGAATGCAAATAAGGCAGTGCCACTGTCTCACATTAATATGGGATGCTTAATGGATATCACAGCCAGTGAGGGTGAACAGGCAAGTGGCAGGATCTCTGTAATTACTGGAGCTGAGCAAGGAGTTCCTAAAATAATAAATGGCAAAGTTAAAAGGCAGAGCTTGTGCTTTGTCAAGAGAAGTTTAGCCCTGGGAGATCAAGCCCCACCAGGGCTGTCCCAGAGGGCAAGACCCTTGACAGATTCACCAAAGGCAGTCAGTGATACTCAGCTTCTCCGAAGTTAGAATTTCCCAGGCTGTTGCCAAGATAGACAGAAAGAATATTTTATTTTTATATTTTCCTTGCGTAATGACAGGTGCCAGAGCAGCGTGAAATCTGAGGGATCTTTTTAACTTCTCCGGTTTGAGCTGCCATCTTATGATAGGTGTTTCAGCTGAGTGCTTGGTCTCGGGACAAAGGAGGATCTGCATCCACCCCCTGCAAGATGCAGGTGGCCAAAAGGTGGAAAAACGCTATTGCAGGAGAGCTGTCTGTACGAGAAACACCGTCTCAGTGGCACACAGCAACCTTGTATAGTTGTCGCTGATAACAGTAATGATGTAAGGGCATCAAGGAACTGCCCCAGAGGCAGTTCCGTGATTTTTAAGTGCCACCATTCACAGGAATTCTAAGAATCCATTTATGTCTGTCTCATTCACATATCTCCGTAGCCACTGTGACTTTTGAGATTTGAATGGACCTTAGCCTGTATTTAACCAAATAAAATGCAGCGGAACCTACTAAATTTTACCTGAGCACGATGAAATTGATTTTCTTGATATTTCTACCCAGAGCTAACACAGGTGACATATGATGGCTCATAACCAGAATTTCGCAAATGTAGCACAGTCTGATCTGTAACATAAAAGTCTGGCATATGAGGACCTGTCCTCGGAGGCAGATTTTGCTGTGTCCTATCGAGTCATTTCCCTCTCTTACAAGTACCTGGTGGAGAAAGTGTTGGTTGTTTTGTGGAGGTTATTTTAATTTTCTGCTTGGCCTGGCTGAGCAGCTGTGATTTCAGGATGATGGATTGGATTTGCACAAGACCATTCAGATCCAATAATGATGTTTACTGCTAATACGTTTGTCATTTATATTCACATAGAGCAAGTAAAATTAAACCTCAACTAATATCGCTATTATTACCAATGCAATTGATGACAGTGAAACCCCTGAACAGAAGAGGATTTCACAGTGGACTGTAGGTAATTTTCTTCCTGAAACGACCCACTGGAGTGATGTTGCTGCAACAAATGCTTTGGCCCAGCTGAATATCACAACCAGGTTGCTGCTGTTGAGTTTCGATGGTTACAACCCAAGAGGTGGTGATGCTGATTGTAGACTTTCTGAAAGAGACATGGGAAATTCTGTCAGTAATTTGAGTTTGTTCACAGTAGAACAGTAGCAGATCGGTGGGTCAACTACTGTCTTGAATTGTACTGTAAATCCCATTGCAGTTTTTTCAGAGGCCAACTACTGGGCTTGGTTTGAGCCTTCAGCGCAAAATGAGGATTTACGTGCATTAAAAGTCAATACTGACCTTTAATCCACTTTTCAATTGCTTTAGATGCACATTCCTCCCTTCTGCTCTGTTCTTCACCAGCGCAGAAACGTTGAGCCCCTGAAAATAATCTGGTGCTGGTGTGATGTGAGTCAGTTTGCCATAATAACATGTGCAAGTTATTTGATCGTCTCCCACAGGTCCTAGAGCTCTTCTCAGTGGCTTGTCAAGCACCAGGCTTGTGTTTGCTGCCTGTTGACGTTTGCAATAAGCCACAGTGCGAAGGAAGCCCAGCAAAGGGAAGGCCACCAAGCATTACCCATCATGAGTAATAGGGAGAGGCTTTGAAACGGCCAACTGGATGGCCTCTGACACCACATCTCTCCTGGATGGAAGATGCTGGGAGAGGAGCTTCTGCACTATTAAGGGGAGAGAAATCTTTTGGAAGAGCTGGAGAGAAGGGTCAGTTTTATGGAGGGTGGATTGTGAAGCCCCAGGCTGGGGTATGTTGGTGTTCTGGGCACACTGCCTTAACTTAGGGGCCAAAAGCAGCAGCTGTCTGTTTGGTTTTCAGTGTTTTTTCTCCCTGGTTGGTTGTTTTCATGTGTGTGCTGCATTAAGCTGTTGGGTCAGGAATTAAGAATGGCAGAAATCGAACTGGACCGGATCAAATTGTGTCTTCTCTGCTCTCCTGCTCTTCAAAAAGGAAAATAATCATTCTGGGCAGTAAATGTTAGGCATAAGAGTTTGCAGGATGAGAATTCAGCAATGAGAAACCCGGTTTGTAATCTGGGACATCCTTCACCCATAGGAACGCCAGCGCAGCATGCAGGTGAATGTGCGCTGTAGGTCCTCCTCTGTGTCTGGTCACGGGGAGTTGCTCTCACTGAAGGCTGCTCTGGAGATGCCAGATTTAGTCGCTAATGTCATAGTTCAGCAGGGGCTTCTGGACTCTCATCTGGGGTTTGAATTTGGGGTGCTTCCTTTAAATGGAGGAAATACGTAAAATGAGTCGGTGTTTTTGTACAGCTGGCTCTTGATGCTTGGCTCAGAAGACCAGCTCTTTTCTGGCTTACAGCGTTGCTGATTCCAAAATCTAAATTTCATCATCTTCCTACCCAAGCTGATTGCTTCCCTGATTTCCTTTCTGTCTTAGCTGTGATCTGCTAAACTGTAATGTAAGAGGGTTCTACTGCATTAAGATTTACACGCAGCCCTTGGCTGCTGCAAGACTATATAGCACAACTTGTGCATTCAAGGTCTTGACAGTTACAACGAGACTACAAGATTCCTGTCAGCAGGCTGAAAGTGCTGCCATTTCCCTCGGTGCTAATTAGCTCCTTTAACCATGGGTACGTGGCTACCCAGGCTTCCTGACATCAGATTGTTCTTCTTAGTGATCAGATGGCTCAAAGACTTCAGTTCAATGGCTTACCCTCTCACAGCAACCTAATGAGGGGAGATTTAGGTTAGATATTAGGAGGAAATTCTTTGCTCAGGAGGCGGTGAGGCCCTGGCCCAGGCTGCCCAGAGCAGCTGTGGGTGCCCCATCCCTGGGGGTGCTCGAGGCCAGGCGGGAGGGGGCCTGGGCAGCCTGACCTGGTGGGTGGCAGCCAGCCCACGGCAGGGGTTGGGGCTGGGGCGGGGGCTTTAAGGTCCGTTCCAACCCAAACCATTCTGTGATTCTTTTAGTGGTATGCCCTGTTGTATGGTGATACCCCTTATACCCAGGAGAGTGTTTATTAGATAAATATCTACAGTTACCAGCAAGCCTGCTCATTTGGAATTTATTTATCATTTGCTTTAGAAATATTGCGACTTTCATTATGAACATCTTAAATTTACAGCTATAAAATCTTCACCAAGATCTGTGCTCAGGAAGGTACGTAGGACATGGAATAGCACCATAAAAGCTGACTGGAATAATCTCAAATTATTTTATAAACTCTCTTACAAAATTTACTCACTCAAAAGGAAGGAGTCCACTATCTATAAGACTTGATTAAGGGTCTTTGAAAAGAATTAGGAACCTAACTCCTAACTAAATTGTTTCTACATTTGGATATCTCCATCATAAAGCATCTTCATTTATCTGTCCTTACAAGCATATGTATTGCCAGCTGGTGTGTATCTAATCTGACTCACAGACTTCAAAGTTTTGTTGTTGGTTCTTTTTTTTTTTTTTTGGGTGGGGGGGGGTGCTGTGGAGAGTGCCTTTTTTAAAAAAAAATAAGAGTTTCTTGCATGTCAATGTTTGCATAAAGAGAATTTACACTGGACAAAAATTTCACCTGCTTTAATGTTGAGAGGCTATAGAAATTTTAAAGTGTGATGATCAGTGTCTTTTTACAGTATGTGTTTTACTGGAGGTATGAAAAGTTGCAGTATTGTAAGAGCTAATAAGCAGAGAAATCTGTGAAACTATTTTTTGATAGCACTCTGAAATAAGATGTTTTTATGAACTTGCTGTTCGTTTGGCTGATTTCGTGCACAAACATAGAATCACAGAATCCTAAAGGTTGGAAAAGACATGAATGGAGGATGTGGGCAGGAAACTGTTTTGTACATTCAGGGGTCAATCCAGAGCAGTGTAAATTAGCCACCTTCCTTCTGCCTTCCTGTGGTTTACACCTGGGAGGAGTGTGACAAATGGTGTTGGAAATGCACTCCAGAAATGAAAAATAAAGATTTCAGGAGAATGTCCTACTGAGGGGGCTTTCCTGCGCTGCCAAAACTGTGATCAGGTCTTTGGCATACTGAAGATGTTACCAGCACGTCACTGCTTTTTACTGGCACTTTCAAATGCTGTTAATGAAGTTAAAGGCTAACTTGTTCGCTGGTGGATTTTTCTCTAAGATCTGAATTCCCGTCTCGTTCAGCCTACGACGATGATTCCTCCTCATTTCTGTGGCTTTGCGAGGTGTCAAATGAAAGGAACTGCACAGCAATCCTATTTTATCCTCTGTTACATATGAATTACTTATGTTGTGTTCTGAACGTGCTACTTTGCTGGAGCATTAAGTGTTTGTCCCAAACTCTGTGCAGAGCTGCAGTGATGCCCATCATTGGTGGGCAAAGCTGAGGTTCGAGTCAGCGGTTTGCTGGGGACCTGGCTGCTGTGTGCTGCCCGACTTCTGTTGCTTGTTACCTCCCCCTGAATGAGTTAGCGTGGGTCAGGTTAATGTTTTTAGCAAGGACAAGCCCAATCTAAAATCCAGCAGCATAAAATCCTTGGAAACCCAGCGTGTGAGGTGCCAGCCCTGGACTCTCTGTGGGCACAGGTGGTCCGTGAATTCACGGGGCTCGGTTCCCCTTTCCACTGCTTCGACACAGCTTGGTAGATTTGGCATGTCTGTGACCACGCATCTTCTGCTCCTCAGGTTTGACAAACCCAGCCTGGCAGCTATTCCTTGCGCAGCCTCATAAAGCCCGTGTCTTTCCTACCTGTCGTCTCCTCGTGTCCTAGAGTGCGTGGGGACAGCTCGCCCCTAGTGACAGCCTTAACCTCGGCCCACGCTGTTAATGTGGCACTCGTGCTACTGAGAGCCTGGCTGACATCCTTTCTTTGCCTCTTTTCCCAGGTTGTTGCACTGTCGTCATGGAGTCTCTTGAGAGATTCAATCTACTATACACTGTCTGTTGTTGCACTCATTGTGGTAAGTTTTGGAAAGCTGTTGTGCATTCTTCTGTGGGAGCCCACATGTCTGCTGCTGCCTGTAGAGGGAACCTGCTAAGAAACCTTAGTCTTGTAGCTAAGGTTCCAACTCCCAGGGCCATGCGTTTTTTCTGCTTGTGGAAAAATGTACTTGTGGTTCTGTAGAAAAGGGGAAGAGATGGAGAAGGGCCCAGAGAGGCTGCAGTGTCAGCTGGGGAGAAACGTCGTGTCCCAGTGCTAGCCCAGTGGTGGACTGCAGAGCTGAAAACCCGTACTGCAGCCCCACTGACGCAGGTGTGTCGCACTGCCTTCTCCAGACGTTTGTGCCCAGAGTATAGAGTTCCTCAGCAGCATATAGTCTAGGGCCATATATTCCCTAAGAAAGGAAGAGTGATTTTGTGAGGTTAATTCCTCACAACACGAAGAAGGGAACTTAGAGTCAGAAGATGAACGCTTACATTTCTGAAGTTTGGGCGATTTTTCTTAGTCACAGTTCCAACAGCGTGCTTTGTTTTTCTTCCCTCATCGAATGCCTGTATGCCGTGCACATACTCTGTAGGTACAAAGGCCTGTCTCTCTCTTTTAATCTCAAATATAGGGTTTGCTTCAACCTATTTGTACTTTTATTCCACACACTGCAATGTCAGGTTTTTTTGCACCCGATGAAAAATAACTTGTCTTCAATCTGATGCATGCACCAGTGCTGCTGCTAGAGTAAAACTATTAGTAATGAGCTGCAAAACTAAAAGCATTTTTTTTTTTTTTTGCTTTGACAGTTTGACAAGTCGCATCATACCAAAAAGTCTTCCTAACCAATGAACTCGATCACTACCCATAACTGTAATAAATTACATGGCATGAGCATAAAGACATCTGGCAGGTGTTCTCTTAGTTTGTGCAAGAGAAGCACAGATGTGGGCAGCTGCCTGGCATTTAGCCTCTTGTTTGGATGGGGTGTTTTCTATAGTGCATGGAAGCATATCTGTTGTTGAACCTGTCTGTTTTTAAATTCTTAAAGCAGGGCATGTTTTTTCTTCATGCTTGTTCATCCTTGTGGCTGTCAGCTGCTTCAGTACACTGAGAACTGTTCTCTGTCTTACTGCCTCCAGTGTATCACTGAAATTCCTAGCTATATATCCTACATAATGAGTAAATTATATTGCTCATTGAACAGCTCGTTGTTATCCTTAAGACTTTTCTGCTATATTTTATTTTTGTATAAGCTGCTCTTCATAGTCACAGAACTGCAGAAGTCATTTTCTCTTGGAATTGTAGCCCATAGGATCAGGGTATTGTTATTTTTTTGTGTGCCCACTCTTCTGCTCATGTTATACATGTGTGGTTCAAGGTCCTTCATGCAGCCAGGACAGAACTTTGCGACTCACGGCCTGGCGGCACTGCCAGAAATCTTATGTGTTGTCAGAGCGCTTCATGGCCAGTTGTGGCTTGGGGGATGTGGAACAGGCCCCATGTCTCTTCAGCATCACTCCACAGCAATCACTGCATGTGCCTTTTAAACCCTTGTTGGAGAAAAGCAAAGAAAAATGAGAGAAAGGGAAAAAAATATTTTGAGTGGTTAAATATTTAGCTCACGACAGATTTAGCAACCCTATTGTATGCAGTATTGCTCCCCAACTGATGGCAAATGAGGATTTCTCCTTTCAGAGTCTAAACACTGCTTCAGTTTCAGAATTTTCTCTCCTCTCCATCATTCAGCCAAGGACCCCTGGCTTTACAGTGGCTCAATCTTTTATCTCCTTTTAAGGTAGAATCACACTGAGGTGGCAGCACATTGTTATTCAAATTCTGACTCTCCAGTCCCCAGTGTCTCCACTGGAAGACACGCTGCTGGCTCCATGCAGAGCGTAGCACAACTTGCACTCGTTTTTCTCATTTGTTAGACTTGTATGGGCCTTAAATTTTAGAAGGCGCTTAAATGCTTTGCTATATAGGGATAATTTGCCGTGCCAGGGTGCTGAGACTTTGCTGCAGCCAAAATACCATCATATTCCTTGAAGGATAATATTGCTTGTAGAAGGTTGCTCACACGTTATTTTGAACAGCAGCTTGTGGTGCTGTAATACGAGTTGCACTCCACAGGTGTCTTTGCTAATCATGAACACACCTAAGAGGAAATAAACACATGCCTGCCAACATTGAAATGCAACAGCTTAATATTCTGCTGGGTAAATCCATGTGAGTTTGTCTCCTTCCATTTCAACCAGCAAAGGAATTGCAGTGTGGCAGCAATAAATAGCAGAGCAACAAACTCGCCTATTTGTTGCTCCGTGCCAATTGATAAGAATGAGTGAACTCTAAATCGCAGACATTAGAAGTGGACAAAGTGCATTTATCACATTTATCACATTGGACAACGGCACATTTATCATGTTGATTTATCTGTATGATTTTTTTCACCTTACAATTACATTACAAAGCTACCTTGTCTATTTTTAAAGCTTCACAAAGCTGTTACTCCTTATTCCCTTGAAAGAAAAAAGATCCCAGTGTTTCTTAACTTGAAGGGACATGGTCATTGTCATTAGTGAAAAAAGTGAGATTGGAGCTATTTTTAATCACAAAGGTCAATGCACATGCTTCTGCATTGTACCACACCAACATATTGTAGCCTAAAATAGCCGTTGTCAGATTAAATCACGGTGACTGGGGCTGTGGCTTACAGCATGCATAACGTTTGCTGTCATGTGTTCTTCCAGTCACGGATACAGCTATTGTTTGCATGCTACCAAACAGGAGTTGCTGCTTACAGGCTCTGTAGCTTAAGGGAAGTGTTTCATTGTAATTCCAAAACTTAATTTCGTTTCACTTGGTTTTCTCTGGTGCCACTTCCCTGGGTGCATTTCCCTAGCGCAAACACAGCATTTCCACCTCTTCACGCAGCGCTGAGCTGAAAGCAGGTGAAGGTGCTTGGAAGGACCAAGGGGCTAGCAAGCTCCTCGCTGGCTGGCACCAAGCCTGCTGGGTGCAGCCCGGAGCTGCTGCAGGGCCCTGCGCTGCTCCTCACCTCTGCACTGCTCACAAGCATCCTGGCCAGCCCCGACCTCGCTGCCATGGCTGCAGGGTGAGCCAGGCTCAGCTTCACCTGCTCTGGGACAGGCAGCTAGAGCAGAACTCGCACACAGGTCCACTGGAGGAGGAAGGAGAGGCAGAGGGAGGGATGCTACCAGCAAGGCCACCCTTGTGGTCCCCTCTGCTCCCGGCATCTGCTGGTGGTGGTGGGTTCAGCTGTGGAACATGACAGCCATCTGCTGGTGACCTCCTAACATCTGCTTCTGCAAGCCGTGAAAGCCAAGGCTAGATAGATGGGCAAGTAGCCCTTCACTTCTCTGGCACAGCACAGTTTCGTCCCAAACACACATGCAGGAGAAAGACATGTTTCTTTCCCAAAGAGGTTTGCAGAGCATTAAGGTGAAAGCTTCAGCACTGCTCTGCACATGTACTGAAACAACAGTAACAGCTCTTGACATTGCTTAGCTCATAAGGAAATGGCACCCTGGGGCTGCTTTTATGCCTGCAGCATTTTGTTGGAGCACCTGTCCTTCACACCAGGTGTGGAAGTGGCTGTAAATCCATCTGCTTGCTGCCTAGCTGCCACTGAAGGATAGTGCAGAGGCAGAGGAGGCATCTCTGTTGAGAACAATTGGTGCAGCCCCTTCTCCAGGTCACCACATCTGCTCAGTGCTGCAATAGCACCGGTTCCACAGCACACCATGGTATTTGGGAAGGAATACTGGCCTGCTTTGCTAGGTGGGAGAACCTGAGAGCTGGAAGTTCGGAGTAAAACAGGCCAGATCCCAATCCCATTGCCTGAGGCCCTGGGTTGCTTTGTTCCCTCTGCCTCTTGCCCAGGTGGTGGGTTTTTTGCAGCTCTGATGCACACTGCCACGTTTCTTGTATAACATGCCTCTTTTTAAATCTTTCTTCCACAGTTTATTTATGATGAAAAAGTTTCCTGGTAAGTATATCCAGCCGTGGATCACATTTCTTATTCATTTTCCTGTTTACATCAGAAAGGCTGCAATAAGCAACATTCACGAGAAGAGAGGGGGACTGGGAATAAAAAGTTTTGCTAAGATCATTGTATTTTCAGCATGTCTTCGGCCTCGGAGTGTGACAGTGGTAGCTTTGATTCCACTCAGCCAGTACTATTTAGATTATAGGCACTAGGGGGAGTCAGGCTGCTTGCGTTGGGTGTTTTCTTGGACTGGGGGATTTGTGTTTAATTTCAGACAATTTCTGAAACACTGAGTTTTGTGATGGCTTGTTTTTCTTTTTGTTTTGTGTTTTATTTTTTAATCTGAAATTGACTTGAGACCCAATCGTGTTTGATGTGTTCTACTCAAACACATCCGTGAGGAAGCTGAGTGTTGAACTGCCAGGAATGAGATATTGGTATGATCAGTGCAACATCTCAAAGTCCTTAAAGAGAAAATAACCCATGGGGTTTAGTACGTAGCAGTTTCATAATGAATGAACTCTCCTGAGCTGAACTCATCTGTTACAGCTGGCGGACTGATCTGGCCAAGTAATACCAGAGCAGAAGTCAATACAACAAAGCAGGCGTTCGGGCACACGAGATGTTTCTGCACCCATGCCCTCCTCCAGGGCAGCCTTAGAACGTGCTGGGAGGCTCGAGCCTTTCTACGCGTGTGTGGCGTGTTGGGAGCGGGCGCTGCCAAGCTTGGTGCTGGGCCCTTCTCTGACACACTTCGTGTTGCTTCTGTTTGCAGGTGGGAGTCCTTGGTCTTGGTGCTGATGTATGCCATCTACATTGTTATCATGAAGTAAGAGCTTCCACGCTACTTTTTTACCGGCACAAAACCCCGCAGCGATTTGTTATTCCTTGCTTTGAGACCTGTGGTAGAACTGCAGCACAACCAGCACTGATTCCAAGAGCGTCTGACCTGTGTAGCTGCTTTCACACAAGCTGATGCTGGGGGAGTTAGTCTGTCCCGCTCTTTGGTTCCCCTTCTCCTGCTTTGTTTTTGAAAGCCAATGGAAAAGAAACACGGATTTAAACTAGAACATTAATCAAAACCCACCCACGAGTGCACCAGCAGTCTTTTCTCAACAAGTGAGAGTGGAAGTTTGTTTGGAAATGACGGACAGAGTAAATAGTAGGGGAGTGATTCTCAGCGAGAACAGCAAAACAGTCAGGCTCAGTGGAAGGGAACACAAGTCAGAATTCCTGACACTCCTAGTAATTAGACACTTTAATGTGGAGGAGGGTAGGTTCACCCTTGCAACAGCTCACCGGCCAGCAAAACAGGTAGTTGTGCTGTCTGAGTACAGAATGGATTTTTTCCAGAAGTGATGCTGTAGTTTGAACGGATGTTTCAGACCTGTCTGGTTGTCAGCCTGGCTAGGGACCCTGGCCAAGTGCTCACAGTGGTCCACCCGTGCCTTTGAGTCTTGTGGTTAGTTCCTCAGCTCATGTTTGTGTCAGCTCCTGGTTACTCAAAATAAGATAAGAAACAGAGATTTTTTTTCCAAAGTTTAGACCAGAACTTAGCATATTGTCTGTATTTCTCTGGTACGCCTCCACAGGTAAAATAGCACTTACAGTCAGGGGTGAATGTGCTTTAAAAATAAATTTGCACAATGACGAGTAATCATTATTTGCTATGGGAATATTGCTTATATATAACTACATGAACAAGTGCTCTGTTCACAACTGAATTCTTAAATGTTTCAAAGCCTTCTGGGTACAGCAAGATTGCGTTGCATACAATTTATTTGAAGCTGTGGCATGCTATGCCTGGATTTCCTTAAAACCAGGATCTGAGTGTAAGAATGACAGTGTCGAGAAATCCGCATAGCAAAGGTGCATCTAGAGTTTGTTTCATTTCTGCAGGTACAACTCTACCATACATCACTGCTTTGAAAGGAAGACAAAAAACGCTGCAAATATGGTGAATGGATTAGCAAATAACACAGAAATGGACGATAACAGCAACTGTGATGCCACAGTGGTATTACTAAAGAAAGGTAACTGTTCCAGTAAGTCACCCCACTTGCTTGCATCATTCTGAATGTTTTCAAGTTTGTCTGCCTGTCCTGCAGTGTATCAGCCCTGAAATAGTCAGGGAAGTGCCTGCTACGCCCCACTGGATGGCCATGGCTCCTGTGCTTGGGGGTACAGCATGGTGACCCCAGCCACTTTGTCCTTGCCGTTGGAGGGAGCTCAGGCTTCCTTGGGGTTATTCTTGCTTCTGGACAAGCTCCTGGCTGAAAGCACACCTTCAGCTTCAAGCCCGACTTGCACAGGAGCTGCTAACTCAGACTGTACAGCCACACCAGCGCACGACCTCCTGTGGAGGCTGTTGTTACTGAGTGAAGATGTTTGTTTACATCTGGTACCTCCAGTAAATTTCTTTCCATTCCAAAGCAACATAAAACTGAGCGTGGAAAAATGCCGTACTTAAACTGGGGTATGTGCCTCCTTAAGGGTGGGGGGGAATCTGTGTTGGTCTAATTTTACTGCATGTGGTGTCGTGAATATGCACAACTTTTCCACATAAATGATCTCTAAGTACATGTTTTCATTTGGCTGAAATCCTCTCCCATTTGAGTTTTGTTATGATCACATTAAAAAAAAATATTGTATTTTCTCAGCTTAAAAAAATCACCCACTCCGTAGCTCAGCCGCAGTAGCTCTGGGTGTTCATTGGTGGACACAGGTTAAACTGCATACACGGAGGATAGTAGGTCATGCTTTGTCTTTGCAACAGGGATCAAGCATGTGCCATAACTGCCTGGGACTTCTGGCATCTGTCCTCAACAATAACAGCTGCCCCAAGTCACTGGTTTAACTTGAGAAGGAGCCGTGTCTTGTCCGAAGCAGCCTTGGTCTTTCAGTACAGACAAGCTGCCCTTTTTGTGGTGCGTGACTCAAAAAACCTGTCAAAAATAGCTGTTTTCCCACAAACAGTGATTGAAGGACATAGTCTATATGCAGTAAGCAGCTGAACGTGAAATGTCGATGTTTTTTCCTGCTAACATCAAACCCTGTGAGTGCACCAGCTGCCTGCTATCACGTTATTGCCCTATTGCTGAGCAGAGGGAAAGCTTTTCTGAGAGTGGTGTGCTGTGGTTTGGGGAAACTGCTCTTACTGGAATGGCTGTCTGTGGCCTTATGATCTCAACAGTGGAACTGTGCTGGCAAGACAACTACACTGTACCAGTAGAGCTAGACTGGTAAAACAGAAGTATAAACTCAGGTTTACCCAGTGACCTCAGGATTACACACAGATGAGGTACTTCTGATTGTGGGATTGGTTTAAATCTCACCAGAATGCCTCTGCATGGCACTCAGCAATGGGTAAATTTTTGTTTTGAACGCTTGTGGTTTCTTAAACTGGCTGAGGAAGGAAGAGCGAAGGATTGCTTCATTTTCTTGCAGATTGTTCCGATGTTTACTTGGCAGCAGGCCGCCAGAGGCTCAGATAGGCGAGTGGTGCTGCTATGCACACCAGCAGTAGCACGGGGTTGTAAACAGCCCTGATTTCAACACGTTGGAGTGCTGAGGGCTGCTGGTAAAACAAAGAAAAAGAAAGTGGCACTAAGGCTCTGCTGTAGGACTAGCAGTGATGGTGATAAATACCAACACCACCACACGCCTGCCAGTGCTGAGCTCATTTGTGCTGAGGCAGCTCTCGGGATTCCCTGTTGCCGAGTCTAGTCCTGGCCCAGGTTTCACAATCCAAGGACTCTGGGTCTGTCTCACAGAGGTGACGGTGGATGAGGCCAATATCCTCGCACAAGTGCAAATTATAATGGTAGAATTCACACAGCCTTACTGTGCACCATCTCCACCTCGGTGGAGTAACCGTTGTGGAAGCATCGATCCACTTCGCAGAGGCCTACAATGAACTGTGCAGAGCAGATTTAATTTCCTAGTAATGAGCATGAACGGAGGTACTATGTTGATGATTTGTTTGTAAAACCTACAGTGTAAAGATAGAAATTAAATACAGAGGAGGCACGTTTGAATGGCAGTATCTGGAGGAATGGTTCTTACAAAGGACCTCTGGAACCTGCAGATCTGTTCTGCCGAGAGCCACAGGGGTGCAGAGGGAGGCTGGTGGTGGACGAAGACCTCAGCTTCTCTTTGTTTCTTGGCTGCAGGGAATTTCCACCGTAAAGCCTCAGTGATCATGGTGGATGAGCTGCTGTCTGCTTACCCACACCAGCTTTCATTTTCTGAGGCTGGGCTCCGGATCATGATAACCAGCCACTTTCCTCCCAAAACACGCCTCTCCATGGCCAGCCGCATGCTAATCAATGAGGTATGTCTGTTAGCTTCCCCCCCCCCCAACTTTCTCTCTCTCTCTTTTTCGTTCAGAATTTTCCCTTTCCTGTGTTAGCATTCAGGTCAAGGTGGACCTGTGTGATTTTCCTGGATCCCTGTGAGCTTCATCCTTCTGACAATGTCTGTACTAAATCATCCCTTATATCTGTACCCTTGGAGATTTTAGTAGAGAAGGTTTCAAATCATTATGCAGTTACGCTACCCTGTAATGGTACAGCTACAGCAGATGCCTCTAGCATTGATGTTAACATCACTTATTTTGTAACATGGCACTGCACTATCTGACCCACGTCTTGCACTCCTGCAGTCAGTTCTACAGTTGCGGGTCCTTATCTTATAAAAGTTGGATTTATGTGAGGATTGTCTAGTCACCTGCAAGGTGCCATTGCATTATGCACAATCAAGATTCGTCCCCTTTTGCTTTTAAAACCAAGTGTTTAAAGAGCTCTGCATATCTCATTTTCTCTGCTCTTCCTCATCTCTTTAAGAAAAAATAAAAATTAAGAATTAAATTTTTAAAAAATCTGTCTTTGAGCAAGAATGTATGCCTGTATTAACAGAGACAAAGATTGATCAACAGCAGGACTTGCACCAATGGTGAATCAGAAGTAGCAATCAAAATACCCATCAAGCACGTCATGGAGAATGGAACAGGTCCAAGCAACTCGTCGGAGCGGGGCGTGAATGGCACACGGCGAGACGAGGACATGGCTGAGGCTGGCAACGAGACGGAGAATGAGAATGAGGATAATGAGAACAATGAAAATGATGAGGAAGAGGAAGAAGATGATGACGACAATGACCATGAAGGGCCATACACACCTTTTGACCTACCCAGTAAGATATCTGTGGGTTTGTGTTGTTCCAGAAAGCAAAACTCCGTTTGGGTGTGCTCCATCTTTCTGTACCCTCCCACTAGGTCACTGAAGATGGATCAGATCTCTTTCTAGAACTTGCTTCTTACATGGCACCTGTAAGAACTTCACCCGGGGAGGGTAGCAGGTGTGCTCTGACCCCTTGCTTATCGAACTCATTGGATTTCATGGGCATGGACTTCGTACTCCTTCCCAGTGCCCCTCTTTACCCTCCCACCTCCCATCTCTGCCCTCACACTGTGGTCTTTGGAACATGAAATGTCCAGTCATTATCTATTTCATTAGCGCTAGGGCCAAGGCAGCCCTGGCTTCTTGCTTGTTTGTATTCACTGAAAGAGGCTAAAATCATGGTTGTTTCCCTTTTTTTGTTTGTTTTACAGCTGGCAAAATAGAAATCTTGAAGTGGATCTTCACCTGGCCATTGAGCTTTGTCCTATATTTCACAGTGCCCAACTGTAACAAACCCCACTTGGAAAAATGGTTCATGGTTACCTTTGTTTCTTCCACCCTCTGGATTGCAGCCTTTTCCTACATGATGGTGTGGATGGTGTGTACCAACTAAAGCAGAAAACAACCTGAGAAAGGCAACAGAAGTGATTTTTGTCAGCTTAGAGAAATGAGGCAGTACTCTGTAGTCTACTCTTAGGCAGAATTAGACGACAGTGGGGCACTGGCATCAGGAAAGAAAGGGAAGCCTGGGCTGGGCTGCTGCGCTTGTGATGGAGTACACAATTCGTAGTCTGTCTCGGTGCGGGACTTACAGAGCACGGAGAGGCCTCGCTACAGCACTGGCCACAGCTTCCCGCTGAGAGGGGGGACACAACATTTCCTCTGCCCCCACAATTCATTCCTGTACTAAATGCAAGAAGTGGATGCCAGGGTTTTCCCTAGGAACTAAACAAACCAGTTACAGAACATTTATTATTATTACTATTATTATTATTGTTTTATTTTGTGTTGTTTTCAATGACCCTTTCTACCCTGAACAGGAAATAGAAAGTTACATGTTTTCTTTAGCTTTTCATTTGTGAGGATGAGGTGTTTTGCAAGAAAAAGCTATTGTAGTTTTCCATAGCTGAAATACCAGAAGCCACAGAGTCGCTGTACTGCTTCTAACATATGGTTCACATTTCTTGGAGAATGCAGTGGAGAGTTCAGAAGAACAAGTATTATCCTTGATTAAGCTTTCCTCTTTCTTCTGTGCATTAAACACAGCTGATAGGAAATTTGGCATCATGAAACAAAGGCATACAAAATCTTAAAATTTTATCATAGACTCCGTAGCAAAGAACAAAGGAAATTAAAGGTCTCTCCTCTCTGCCAGAAGGAACTGTTTGCAGCAGCATGGGTATATATTCCTGCATATCACATTTTCATAATGTAATGAACCTTGGGGTTGTTTTGGTGTTGGCTTAGCTGTTATTGGTATGTAATAGTGTCTACGAGCTTCAGCCAAGATCAGGAGACTGTTACACCTGGTAGTGAGCCACTGCATAGCCTCTTCTCTAGGTTAGTGTAAGGAAAATAGCAGATGAAAGGTGTAAAGCAGCTGATCAAAGAGGGTACATGGCAGGTCAGTCCTTCCCTCTGCCAGGTGATGAATATTAAAAAAAAAAAAAACAATGCCTGTTACTGCTTCTCTTTAAAGAAAGTGTCAGTTTGCACTGAGCAATAAACACTGTCTCACAGCATCTTACAGAAATGGGCAAGCTGGTCTCTGATTTTAATCTTTGTAAATCACCTGACAGTTTAATTCCACTCCTTAGGTGACAATCATTGGCTACACACTGGGAATTCCAGATGTGATCATGGGCATCACGTTCTTGGCTGCTGGAACCAGTGTGCCGGACTGCATGGCAAGCCTTATTGTGGCAAGGCAAGGTAGGTTTGTCACAGAGGTCTCAGGCTGCTGTTGTGTTGTTTCTGTGTGTCCTTGTGTTCTTTGGGTAGCACAGATGTGTCCTGAATTTGAAAACATTCAGAGCCCTTTTCTGGGGGCTGACATTTAAAACAGACACAAAGAAGGAAAAGAATTTTGCTGCTATTGCAAAGCAGCCAACAGGTTCCTAATGACAGTGTGTAACAAGATTTGGCACAGTTGCCAACTTCAAGCCTGCCAAAAATTCACAGCTTTTTTTTTTCTTCCATTGAATTTAAAGTGTTGTGGATTTGTGTAGAACATGACCTAAGAGTCTTTCCGAGACAAGCCTGACTGTACGTGATTTCCATTCCTGCAGGTATGGGGGATATGGCTGTGTCCAACTCCATTGGAAGCAATGTGTTTGATATTTTAATTGGCCTAGGCCTCCCGTGGGCTTTGCAGACCCTAGCAGTGAATTATGGATCATATGTAAGTCCTGCATTTCTTAGCATTACTTTTATTTGCTTGTACACATCTCTGTTTTATTTACACAAGCTTTTATATAGACTGGCTAGATCTATCAAAAAAAAACCCAACACCTTATGTAGGTTGGGTTTGAAGAAACAAATAATTTTGCTCCATTTTGATTTGAGGATTGCAGTAATTACTTGTGAATACATGTTCCCCATCCTTTGGAGGACAAGCACTTCCATTTCCTCCTTCAAGGCAGCAGCCTGTGCTGAAATAAGCTAACTCACTAGAGTATACTGTATTTTTGTGCACTTGAATATACCCCAAATAAGGAGAATGATCCTGTTTTAGTAAGACAGACAGGGCAAATGCATAGGTGGGATGCAGGGCTTTTAGTAAGAAAAATCCTGGTGTTTATAAAATGTTAACACAGTGAAAGATGAAGGAAGCTGTTTAATAACTGGGATGTTTCAGGGTGTGACTATCTTCAGGAAGCACTGCAGAACTTTGAGAAAACCTACCCAATACCAATGAAACCTCCCAATAATTCCCAAATGATAAAACAGACACCTTCAATGCACAAAGCTGTTGTAAGCTCCCTTCTCAGAGAGAAGAGCAGGAGGTACCTCGAAATCCCAAAGGGATGTTGCTGTTGCTATTGCCGGTAGCTGGACCACGCTCAGACTGCAGTGTAGGGGAGAGTTGTCTTTGCAAGCAGTCCATGATTGCCAAGTTAGGACTGTAGAATCACAGAATTTTTGAAGTTGACAGGTACCTCTTGAGATTATTAAGTCCCCAAACCTCTGCTCAAAGCATGGTGAGCTAGAGCAGGATGCTTAGGGCCATGTCATACCTCCGAGGATGGAGACTCCTGCCTCTCTCAGCGATCTGTTCCAGCGTTTGACCACCTTCACAATAAAAAAAAAAAAAAAAATCAGTGCTCTTTTAATGGGCTTTATTGTATTCCAGACTGTGTGCGTTCCCTCTTGTCCTTTCAATGGATACAGCTCCAAAGAGCCTGGCTGCGCCTTCTTTATGCTCTTCTGTCAGGTATTTACACATCTTCTGTCAGGTATTTACACACACGGATACGACGCCCCCGAGTCTTCTCTTTTCCAGGCTGAACAGTCCCAGCTTTCCCAGTCTCTCCTCGTGTGTCAGATGCTGCAGTCCCTGAAGTCATCCTTGCAGCCCCTGACTGGGCTCTCGCCAGTGAGTCATTATCTTCCTAGCACTGGGGAGCCAAGAAGTGGACCTAGCACTGCAAATGTGTCTTGCTGGTGCTGAGAAGAGAGGAAGGACCCCCTCCCTCTACCTGCTGGCAACACTTCTCCTAATGCAGCCAGGGGTGCTCTTGGTGCTGCTTGCCACAAGGGTGCATTGTGGGCTTCATCTTGATGCCCACCAGGACACTTGTACTGGCTGCAAACTTGCTGAGGGTGCTCTCAGCGCTGTCATCCATGCCATTAATGTCGGTGTTAAGTGGTGTTGACCCCTGGGGTGCACCACTAGGGACTGGCCTTCAGCTGGACGCAGTTCATCAGTCCACTCCACCATCTGGTTATTTAGTGTCTTCTTCCTCCGTCTGTCTGTGAGGATGTGTGAGAGGCAGTGTCAGAAGCCTTCTCAAAGTCATCACAAACAACGTATGTTGCACTCTCTTTGTCCAAGTCCACTTCAACCATCTCATCATAGAAGGCTATCAGGCTGGGTAAATACAATTTCCCCTTCATAAATCTGTCTGCTCCCAATCACCTTCTTGTCATTCATGCATTTAGAAATGGTTCCCAGGATTATTTGCTCCATCACCTTCCCAGAGATCAGGGTCAGGCTGACCAGCATCTAGTTCCTTGGGTCATCCCCCTTCCTCTTCTGGAATATAGGAATCACAAAGGGAAGCAGTGCTGTAGAAATAAAATCCTTTTCTCTAACAAGTAACTTATCTGTAGCTCATCTATATTCCTTACTTTTTTTTTTTTCCTTGAAAAGAATGAAAACAAGTGACTGGACAGAAGCAGCCAGCTTTCATGGGGGCACAACAATGTTGCTACTGTTTTGCACACCCAAAATGGTTGTCGTACGCTGTGATCACATGGTTAGAAAAAGCAGCCTTGGAAACGGACCCGCAGTTAGCAAAGAGAGTTCTCTTAGTTTTCACTTACAATTTCTGTATTTCTCTCCAAATCCTTGGATAAGTGGACTTCAGAACACTCCCCCCCCCATGCACATATAGATGGTAATAGTAATTCATATTTAAGCATTATTAAGTTGCCACAGAAGGGCAGAATTCAGTGGGGTCAGGTATAGTCTGGTGACAGAATTAAGGGCTGCAAGGTGTTGTTTGTTATTCAGGGACCCCTGCTGATGTTCCCACACAGAGCTCAGCACAGGCAGCTCCTAGGCTGGGACCTTCGGAGGGGTGAGCCTTGGGCTGCTCAGCTGGCTCGGGGAGATTGCAGACTCTGGCCAGCCCTCTTACCAGCTGTACGTGGCTCTGTGTGTGTGTGTGAAGCACAATCTAGTACTGCTTATTTGGTATTTGATGGGGTCTCAAATTTGTCTTTGGAGCATCTCTTCCAAAAGAGGAAGTCCTCAAAACCACCGTGATTCTCCTGTCTTATATACAGGGGAAAAGAGAGACTTCTAGAAGAAAAAAATAAAAAAATAAAAAAATAAAAACTAACAAACCAAAAAGCCAACACTTGAGTATGATTACTTTTTCATAGCCATCCAAAATCATGATTTCCTCCCCAGAATATTTAATCCAGGAGGACTGTAGTAAAATTAAGTTTTTGCTGAAAGTGGAGTGTAAATGCTTTTTAATGGACAAGCTGTTATGGCAGTAATATGTTCTGTGGAAGCCAGAAAAAGAGCAGACTGCCTGATCTCAAAGTTAAGCTCTAAACCAGAAAAACCTCTTACAAGCACCCCAAAGCCTTATTTTTCTGAAAGTCTAGACACTTGGGGCTTTCTCAAACATCATGCTCTGCAAAATCCCAGTGCCACTATATCTCTTGTGTCAGGCTGCCTGCTTCAGAATCCCCTGTGGCCAGAGTTTGTTCCCTGCTACGCTAGTGTGAAGCCAGAACTCTGATGCCACGTGTCACTGTGTTGAAAGGGAGAACAGAGTCTGCTCCCTTTTTCTTTTCCCGTTGGCTGTCCATGTGCCGTGGTGTGCACGTGCACATCTCAGCGTGGTGGCCTGTGAGGGTGCTCATCCTGACCCTTCTCAGCCACGTGGGGTGAAGTGGCTCCATGCCAGAACCAACCAAGCAGTTGCTCAGAACCAGGAGGAGCTTCATGGGGTTTCATTCAGAGCTCCTGTCTGAGCCTTCCTTAAACACCCCAAGGGCAGGTGGGTGTCTCAGAGCCCATCTTACAGATGGTGCATTTTGATTTAAGGCAGAGAGCTTTGGATGAGGCGCAGCCTGCAGGCTTGTAGCTGGTTGAGACACATCCTCATGTTGAAAGCATTGTCCTGCAAAGGCCCAGTTACTGCCTGGTTTTGTCCTGTGCCTGGCTGCAGCCATGGGAGGCCCCATGCAGAATCAAGACTTGTAGTTCAAACAAGTGCACTCCATGGGATAGTGCCTGAGGGGGGAAAAGTACGGATTGCAATCTAATAGATAAGACAGGAGAAGAGCAAGAGGGGACCTGTCCAAGGCAGATTAACAGGTTTGCTGGAGGTCACACAGTTGGTAAGTGGCAAAACTGGGAATTAACTGAATCCCCTTGAGACACAGCCTGGTGCTAGGTAGTTAAATTGCAGTTGTTTTAATTGCCTGTCCCAGTTCTGATTGCTTATTTCCCAGGCCTGTTCCTAATGGAAGTTTGAGCATATTATTCATTTTATTCTTTCTTTTTTGTTGTAAGAAAGGAATGGTCAACCATCTTTTGTTTTTCAGGCTGCATCTGGAAGTATCTGTTGACTGTTTTAAAGAGGGAAGTTCCCCTTCTTCCATTTCCCTGCTTTAGATGAAACATCTTCCTGTAGGAAATGGGTAGCCCACAGGTGGAGACTGCAAGCAGCCAGCTCCAGTCTGAACAGAGGGGCTGCCTCCGTGTGATGCAGTGTGGGAAGCTGGCACACCAGGCAACACTTTGCAAAAGCACTGTATGCTCCAGGCACTACTCTCCAGTATCAATCTTTCTGCTTTACCTTTGTGCCTCAGTTACTACGAGCCAGATCAGTCTCAGTGTGACCGGCAATGTGCAGTGACGGATTTTTGTTCTGCTCCTTCCTCCCAGTGCTGACTGCAGTTGGTTCAAACTCAAGCCAGAGAATGCTCCGTCTTGTGCTTCTCCAGGAAAATGTTAATGTTTGTGAGGAGAAGAGAAAGTCCTGCTATGCCTTCCCCTTCAACTCCTGTGTCAGTCCCACAGTTCTTGTTTTGGATCAGGCCACTGACCAGTTTCCCACAAAAAGGCAAACCTGGACAGTATCAAACAGCTTCCACATCAGATCCCTTCTGTTTCTCTGATGTCTCTAGCCTCTAACCCATCAGTACATTTATATTTTAAAGAGTCCTGGTTCTTTCTAGACACACATTAATGTCCAGGCAATAAGTCTGTCTTCCCTCTGTGCTTTCCGTTGGAGCTTCCATCCAAGAGTTCACTTGGCCACCCTCCTACTGCAGCTCTGGCCTTATGTTATCAACTGTAGCTCGTTTAGCATGCTAGCAGGGCTTTGGGAGAAAAAGCAACATCCCTCTGGACCTAGACAGACCTTTGAAAAAGTTCACTTTCTCATCTCTTCCAGCTCTGAATCCTGGACATGTTGCTGAGTCCCTAGTCCAGTACGAATCCTTCCCTAGTGGCCTGGCAAATCCAGAGTGGAAGGGCGTTTGGTCTGTGTCTTGTATCCAAATGCTTCCCTCTGGAATATTTTTTTGGATGTGAAGCTATTAAACAGACATGAGCCAGGAGTATTTTAAGGAACAGAAATTTTGGCTTAAGGGTAAGCATCCAGGTTCATTTGTTCACACCAGCATTTGTGAGTATACTCATACATCTGTCCATAGAAAGAGGAGGAGTAACCCTAGTGTGAGCCTCGTTAGACAGCAGAAAATCAGAGGTAAGTGGGCACTTGAGGGAAACACATGGAGCAAGTAAGCGAGCTTCACTGGTTTGCTTCACTGACCAGTTTGCTGTACACTGTTGCAGTTCCAAGGCACACATGACTCCAGTGCCAGACTCTTTCTAGCTTTCGCGGTAGCATCTGCAGTGTGATGTGCTGATTACTCCAGCAGCAGTATTCAACCCAGCGGGTATTAGTGGGTTAATTTATTGGCAGATCCCAAAAGCTTGTAGATGGGCACAGCAGCAGGTGAACACTGAGGCTTGCTCATAACTAGTCTCTCCAACTTCTGGAACAGAATTGTTTGCATCTATTGAATTCCTTTGCTGCCCAGACAGGGAGACTGGGATGATGACACTGTATCTGAGCAGAAGTTTCTGATCCCTTCTGATCCTAACAGCAGAGGAATTTCCTCCAGCCATAACCCCTGCATTTCTTGCTTAATACCTTGAGTGTCTACATGCAGCGCTCCATGTTGCATACTCCAGGGTATACACCCTCGGCAAAGTGAATCGTGTGATACAGAGCAAAGCAAGAATGCTTTCTCAGGTGTCTCAGAAGAGCTCCAGGAATGAAACGCCATTTCAGGATGCAGGAATGCAACATGTGTCTGAATTTCCAGTTTGTGGAGTTCCGGTTTTGTCTCATGGCAAGACCTGGGCGATGCAGGATTTTACACTGAACTTCCACTGCCACACAAAGACACTGCAGGAAAAGGATCTTCAAACAGACTTAGGACTTGTGGGTTTTGCAGCGGAGGTACTGGAAACATAGTAGAATCCTTTTAAAGTTCCCGATTGAGGTAATTTCTCTCATATTTGCACCCTGGAGCAAAACCAGTTTGGGTTTTGGCACTATCTCCTTGTTTTCCTTTCAGCAACTGCCAGGAACTGAAGGGAAACTGAAGAATGGAATTACACTGATTACATTTCCATTGGTTTTTGTCCGCTGTTTAGCTTTACCCTCGGTTCCTCGTTGCCTGCAAGAACTGTCTGGGAGTAGCTGGAGTTGGTGGCAGCGTGTTCATGTTTGCTGCACGAGAAGCAGGGAGATAGCCTCCATCTAAAGGCAGACAAAGGATACTTTTGGAAGCCTTTCATGTGTGATCAGTCAAAACAGAGTTCTTCTGGCCTGATTTATCTCCTAGATACAAGGCAAACCTCAAAGGAGAGTTTGAGAATGTTGATTTTTCCTTCTTGCAGTACAAGCAAGTGCTTCGTTTGCAGACAGTTCTCTCCCTGGGAAGAAGCATTTCCTATTTTTAAACAGCGAACTGAGCCTTTCCTTCCATACTTAAGAAAATTCCAGCTGAGGTCATCAAATCTTTTTCCTTAATGTGAATTTTGAAAGTTCTGCTGGCCTTGTTTTCCCTGGACTTACATATGGTCATGCACTCTGAGAAAGGGTGTTCCACTGACTCTTGAGGAAATACCACTTGTCTCATGAGAAGGTGGCTTGGCTGATTTGTACACTGATTTGACAGATCATGGATACATTTTTCTTAAGCTTTTGTACCAGTTTTCAGAGTCTTCTGAGCTCCTGTGCTCACAGTTAAAAGGATAATCAGTGCAGCGGGAATAGTTCATCAATTAAAATGGTATTTCCAGAGCTGTAGCTTATGGGATGCTTATAGAACAGGACTGCATAATTCAAAATCAACCACAGAAAAGGTAAGGACCCTTGCAGGAAAAAAGATGTTATCAGGTAGGAGAAGGCAGTAGGAAGCTGTTATACCTGCCTTCTTGCCCTGACAAGCAACCCCTGCCGTGTGCCAGGTAGCGCAATACTTTCCAGAGTTGCGTCAGACTTGGAGCAAATCTGAACCTGGCAAGTTTGAAAGTGTATGCCCTGTCTGTTGGCATTAGATGAATAACAGCAGGGTTTGTTGGAACCAAATGTTGTTTTTATTAAAATGTGAGGGTTTCCATTATTTTTTCTTTAATTCTAAATGCAAGAATTAGGTACCTCAGTGCCCAGTAGGAGGTTTGGCAGAAGGGGGTATGTGATCCTCTCCCAAACGGGGTGGGCTGTTCACTCCAGCCTATCTCCGTCAGCTGTGGTAAGTGGGGACTGCTCTAAAGTGAGGACATACTTCTGTTACCTGTGTGTCAGGAGGGCATTGCTGGCAGAGGGGAGAGCTGGCACTCGAAACCCCTCCAGCCACCAGTGCAAGACTTACTGGAGAATATCTCCAAGCCCTCTGGCTGCAACCCCCCAAAAAGCTTGGCAGTGAGTTTCAGCTGGCTCCCAGGAGGTTGTTCTTTGTTGGAATGAGTACATTTAGCAAAAAACATCCCTCAGAGGCCAGACTGACATTGCATTTTGGACCTGAACAGACCTGGATAGTTTTGGTTCTATTCTCAGGATGGGCTATAAAGCCTGCAAGAATCTCAGAGCACTGTATTGCTCCAAGGAACCTTTTCAGGAAGAGATGTCAGGGCAACAGGCTTAAACAGGAATTGTATCCACTGTGAGGGAGGTCTGTCTTAAATAAGCCAGAGCCCCTGGGCACGGTGCCTGGATTGTGCCATTCTCCACGTGTGCAAAAGTCCTGGGAGGTCCGACATACCGCACGTGCCAGAAGAGCAGTGTTTCTGGAATTACGCAGTGCCCATCCATGGGCACCATCTCACTGCCCTTCTGGGCCAAACCTGCTGTGAGCGCAGGCTTATATCAATGCTAGCTTGCTCCAGCTCTGCTTCTGTTGTTTTTCATTCACTTCTCATTGCTTTATAGCTCTTACTGCCTGCTGTCTTTGTACTCCGGTGTCCCCTTTCTGCCTATTCTGTGGCATGGCAGGGAGATGCCATGTGTGCATCACCCCCTGAGCCACTTACGGTATTCTACACAGCTTTTATCATGCTCTGAGCTCACTGGCAAGGTTTTGTACCCAGAGAGTTGCACTTTTTCTTCCAGAAAGTGCAGCTGTGATATGTATCTAGTTCAGCCAAATGAGCTTCCTGACAAAGTGCATTCCACAGCTAGCATTTTTTTCCCCCAAGGAAACCACCCTTTACTATGTGCGTGGAAGGGTTTTAATCCTACTGTCCAGTGGCAGAGTGAGGTAATCTGAAAAAAGGCAACGGCCCTAATAAATGGCCTGATTTTTGCAGTGCAGAAAGTAAAAAGTGCGTTAGAAAACACCCTTTTATTCCTCCCAGGAAATCCTTTATTTCTGTGGGACTAACCAAGCCTCTTAAAGGAAAGTTCTTGTCACTGAGGTTAATTAATAGCTAATAGTTTTGGCTGACAGTGAGAGTTGGGCTTGATCCCAGGCCAGGAACATTGCTAGTTAGCTGAAGCCAGAGCTGAAAACTGTTAACCTGGAGTGAAACTTGAGTTTTTCAGTGCAAAACCACTACAAGGGGAAATTGGTGCTCACACTGCTGACAGGGCTGCCACATTTTCTTTGCCCCTGTGGGATCAGCAGCACAATGTGTGTTACTGTTACATTCATAAACGTGTCATAAATAATTAGCATACCCACTCTAATTTTGAATAATCCTTAGCAGCAATGCCTATTCTTATGAATGACTTCCAAGGAAGGACAGATGTTCCAAAGAAAGCAGCCCCAAACATCTTGGGAAGCACTGTCCTCAGCAAACTACAGACAGAGGCCTTAGGAGCTGTCGTCTTTCCGAATGTGTATTCTCTTTATGGAGGCTAGAGATGTAATTGAGAAGCTGGACTGATAACAGAAGCTGCAAGTGGATGTGGCCTTAGAGACCTCTCCCATCGCTGCAAAAATAGGTTTCCTCTTGTCTGCCACTTTCCTTTTGCAGCATGCTTGCCTCTGTCTCCAGCATGGATTTTCACAGAGGATTCTAGAGTTCATTGCAGCCTCAGGTCTGCAGAATGCCAGGACTGATAACCCTTTCCCCAGCTCCAGAAGTCAGACTCTCCCCTGGGTTGCACTTGGGGAATGCAGCTAAATAATTGCTTAGGATTTGGGAGTAACATTTTGCTCACTGAGTGAGCATTTTTATCCTGATTGTGAGACAAAATGCTAGGAGTCCCTCAGCAGTCTTGCATGGTGTCAGTCACGGAATTGCAGTGCTGCTTATCGTTACATTAGCAATACCCACTACTTCTCTTGTTTACAGGCTGCCTTGTAGTCCCACTGAAACGATGTGAGCGCTGAGGAGTGGCAGTGATAGGCTATGTACCATTATTTTCTGTGTTGACACTTGAGAAAATAACATTGAAGCATAAAATTCTAGTTTGAATTGTTTGTTGGACTAAAAGCATGAGGAAAAAAAAAAAAAGGAAAGAAATCCAGCTGTTAGGAAACAAACATGTTGTTTGAGGTGGATGACCTTTCATTCTCAGAACTCTTCTCGTCTGCAGATCATTTGCAGGAACAGACTAAGGCTTTTGCACTGTGAAGCATTAACTGATGCCTGAATGAAAAACTTCATTTCGTTTGTTCTTATAGGACTCAGATACGAGTTAATTGGCAAAGGGATCATTTCTGTGATATAACAGTATGAGGGTGACACAGCCTGTTGGGGGTTGTGTAACAGTTCGAAATGCTATCAGCTCCTAAGCACGCTGCTCTTTAGTTATGCTCTTTCTTCTTTGGCAATAGGGAGTAGGCAAAGAAAATCTGTGATGTAATGCTCTGACTTGGCTTTGGCAGCTCGCAAGCCAGTGTTTAGCAATTCAGCAGTCTAGGTTTACAGAATTCTTCAGCAGAGAGAAATACTGTTGCTTGAAATTGTGACATGGTTTTGTAAACTTCCTTCTCTTCCAGATTCGGTTAAACAGCAGAGGACTTATCTATTCTGTTGGTCTCTTGCTGGCATCTGTTTTTGTCACAGTATGTATATAGTCCTTTGTTCTTTATTTCCTAAAGAGTGATTTTATAGATAAATACCATCACCTGTTCTTTTCTCAGCTCTAGCTGCAACAGCGATTGCAAAGCCTGTTGTTAAGGGATAGGGATGGTCGCTCCTATTGTGAACTTCCCAAGACCTTAATCTGGCTCTTGGCAGAAGCTGTTACTGTCACAAGATGGTTCTCATATTTGTCTGTTTTCTACAAGATAACCCCTGGGAGGTCCATTAGTAATCACAAACCATTTTTAACGCTAGCATTGAAGCAGATCCCCTAATGTACGAAAAGATGCATTTTCATGTTGAACAGATGCACACAATACTGCACAGTTTACTTTGGCCCCGTGCAACAACCTTCCAAGATAAAACAGAGGCCAGAACAAACAGTGCTGGGATGTGGCAATGTTTCTGTTGAAATCACTGGATCACATTCCCTGACCTGTCCACGGCGAGCATAAAAGTGGACTAGGAATAAACAAAGAGAGCAGGATTAATATACCCTTGTGTCATCTCCATCTCCTAAAACCAGCTGCTATGGTGGGAGTCCTTCATGTTGCACACAAGTACAATTCCCATGTACAAAATACTTTAACTACAAGAGGTTTGTGTTGGAGCAAACTGAGGACATTAAGGCACAGCCTTAGGCTGTTCAGCTCCAGATCAGCATGCAAAGAGGCACTGGCAGAGTGTTGTAAATGAGGAAAGAGCATATAGCCCTTGAAAGCACTTCTGATTGAATTGAACGTGATTGTTCTTGCCAAAGGGAAATTGATTGCAGAAACTTAAGGCCATTTAAAGTGGTGCAAGTCAATGTGGTTCCAGTGACTGGGATGGAGCTGCTCAGATTTACTTCAGCTGTGGTCTTCAGCTCACTTGTTGCAGTACTTACCTTGTAACTGCTTTCTGTTGATCATGTTCTACCAGCGCAGAGTCATTGTCATGCTCCTGTAATTGACAAAGGGATTTATTCAAAATGGTCCTGCTGTGGTGGCTTACTCTGTGTTTATTGTAGGTTTTTGGTGTCCACATGAACAAATGGAAACTGGATAAGAAGCTAGGGTGTGTGTGCCTTTCCCTCTATGGCATCTTCCTGTGTTTCTCCATCATGACAGAATTCAATGTTTTCACTTTTGTGAACTTGCCGATGTGCAGAGATCACTAATGCAGGTGGCAGACTGTCAGGAGGAACTTCCTTCTTACCTGTGCAATACAAACCACGGCTGGCATCTCCCGAATGCGGTGCACCTCCAAGTCGTGACGTATATCCTGTTCACTGTTCATAGGACCTGTGGCCCCATCTTGGGTTACCCTCTCCTTGACCCCCACAACCTGGAAAAATCCTGCTTCGATGTGAAGATTTTTTTTTTTTTTCCAGCATTCTTGTGATTTCCTAGTTCAGTTTTTGAACAGTGACTGGGACTCTAGATGAACTGGCTGCTAACTGGCGTCAAGCCAGGCAAAACTGGTCTGCTACAATTCCTTTTTTAAGTTATTTGATGGAAGACTAATTAATTTATGACTAAAGACTATTGCTACAGTGCAGAAGAGGGTACATCGTACAGGGGCTGATTTTCAAGGAGAATTCTGGGATTTTTTTGGTTGCTTTTTTTTTTGTTGTTGTTGTTGTTTGTTTTGGTTGTGTTTTTTTATTGCCTGAGATCAACATCCTCTGTTGCAGCTTCTCCTGCTGAGCTCTGGGTCTCAACAATCCAAAAGTCACAGGGCAGTGTAATATGGAAATTTAATTCAAGGTACTTGGCATATGAGTGGATTTACTGCTTATTAAAAGAAGACTGTCAAAGCAACAGACAGTGACTGTACTGTAAATAATGAATCCTGTACAGGTGTGACGAGGAATGCAAGGTAAACATGGATTCGAAGGATAAACACTGCTGCCATTTTACTACTAATGTTGGTGTTTTATTAATAGGGTGTTCATGGTGTTTCCAAGCAATAGTTTGATTGCCAGCCCGGGAGGGCTACCAAGGAGGTGTCCTATTTTTTGGTCATCTACACCTGAAAAAGGAAGGTCAGAACTTCATTTGCTTCATCAGATTTCTTGTCGTTTTGGGGGGATTCTATAGCTCATATCTTATTTGTTCTGAGAAGGACATCAGTACGTGTCAAAACTTTTCTAAATAAGTTACAGACACTGGTTTCTTTAAAAGGAAAGAGGCATATTTTGCACAGACATAGTTACTGAAGTCATTATTTGCCACTCTTTAAAGAATACACTGGACCTGGCTAGATGTTTATCTTTTTCTTAAAAACAGTTGAACTTACCTGATAACAGATCGTGTGGATTCATCACACCTCCTTTGGGAGGGAGGAAGATGGAGAGAGAGATGGCACTTTTAAAATGTGGAATATCTACAATGCAGACTCACTCACAGGTCTTAAGTTATTGTGAAAATTTAGCTATTCATTGTTCCAGTATCCTTGCTAGATTTTGTATAATTCTGTATTAATACACAGGCAGATTTCACCCCATCAGAAACACCATCACAGCTGCGTTTGTATGTATTGATACTGTGGGTTCTCGCCAGTGCTGGCTGTTGTATTTACTTTAAGCACTGATCACTTCTGTTTCATTTTTTCCCCTTTCTTGTATATGTTCTGCTACAAGTGTGATATGATACTACCAGCTAGGTGAATGTTTTTGTCTATGGTATAAGCAGTGGCAAATATTGTTAATAAAGGCATAGCAAACCCTAGGTTTAAAAAAAAAAAAAAATACAAAACAAAACCATAGAAACTTCCTAAACCTTAGCAGGAAAAAAAAAAAACTCCAAGTGAAAAAATAGTCCTGTGCACAAAGAGAAATCCAATTTTCCATTCATTTATGCTTTTGGATCTGTTTTTGTTTTAGTTTACTTTTCTTTGGACAGAATGATGTAAATCAAAATATTTACACCCTGTGGTTTCCATTCAGCTCTGCACCTTATTTTCTTTCTCTGTCACACTAAATATGTGGAGGCTTTGGCAGCCTTTGCACTGTGCGTGTTGAGGAAGTCCATCGGAAAAAGCCATGCCCTGCCGGCCTCGGCGAGTAAAGCGTGCTTTATGGATTCCTGGCAAGAAGAAGGAATGGCCCAGGGACAGAGAACAGAGTCGATAGCATGCCTGCATCGTCGTTTCTCATTCTGGCAAACAGTTGTCTTGCTACTTGTTGAGCTATGCAGCCTGTTGTTGGAACAGCCTTCTCATAACTGTGCCCATGTTAGGAAGCCCATTGTACCTTCTTGTTGCTTTTCTTGTTGTTGTCGTTTCTTTCCTTCTTTGTTACTGAGATTAATAACCACTAAAATGCCTAAAATACTTCTTTAAATCAAACAGTGTTAGCAACAACGTGGCACATGTCAATAAAATCCACCCCGCAAACACAGAGCTAGACTCCTTGCAGCAAGATGCAGTTGTTTTCAAGCAGAGTGTTTCGCTGCTGAGAGAAGTGACAGATTTGGGGAAGGAAAAAAAAGTTCCACTTCAGGGCCTATAGGGCCTGTTATTACTTCTATTTTGAGTATTTATACTGCTGCTCCAATGGAGCCAGTTGGATCTATTTCTACGAAATAGCTGTTACCTATCCCATGGCACAAAAACCACGTGAGTATTTTTTTAGGAACCTTTCCTATTGGTGTGCATTAAATACTGTAGCGTATCGTAGCTTTGCATTGTGTGTGAAACATGAAATACCTTGTTTTGAAATTTGTGCGTTGCGCAAAACTATGCTGCAAGTTGTTTGTTCTGAGCAGAAGCAAAAGGTACGTTGAACTGCCAGTATCTGTGCCATATATGACTTCGTAAGCACCTCCTATATTGACATTCCCAGTGAGATGTGCTTATTATTTGCAACCAAATCAACCATTACACCTGGTTTGGACCAGAAAAGACCAACTGAATGTTTTTGTCTCCAAAAAGGAGGGCCTGTCAAGTTCATTAGCGTTATGAAAGCTTGTGGAAAAATCCCCCAAGCAAAAACTTTAGCAATTTTTAGCATCCTTCCTGTGTGGCATCTCCAGAACTCAGACAGGTCTATTCAAATCTAGAGGGTGTTTATAGCTTTACTTTATTGAGCCGCGGGGTTGTTTCCCTCCTGAGTCACAGGCTGCGCCGGGGGCGGCCTCCAGCTAGGCCTTGCCTTCACGCTGAGGAAGGCCACAGGGCCTGGCACAGCCGGGAGCATGACACCGTCCGCTGCAGCCTGCCCCAGCCTGCCCCTGTGGGGCTGGGGAGGTTTTGGGCTCCTGACGGGGGGGGCCACGGGCTCTGGGCACTGGGTTAAAGCGTGGTTCAGAACACGGTAGTGATTCAGATGCATTTTTGCTCTTCCAAAAGCAAGGGTGACCTTCAAGTTTGAGGCTGCTCTGGTCTTGGGACTGGTGGAGTGTTTTTGTTTCCGTTCCTGGCGATTCCAGACTATCCTTAATGAGCTTTTCAGAGGGAGATGAAATAGCCTTTTCCTCAGGGGAGAGCACTTCACTGCAGCTCTTTCTCTGACCCGTTTTTGACTTGGCTGGTGTTAAGTATGTGATCCCTGGCTAGCGTCAGCTCTGCTCAACGTGCAAGTAGCCTTCCTCCGACAGTTCAAAGGTAGAACAACACAGCATAAGGAGGTCTTAAGATGTGCTGCAAAAATGGCTTTTGTCCTACCAAAGCTGAATTTTATAATTGTTTGTTTTTGTGTTTTTTTTTTTTTTTCCCCTTTTTTGAAGTACTGCACTTTTTGGTAGATTGTTACTGCTGTAGAAACACCAATCTGAAATGTGTGCATGGGAAGATATTTCACTCATGTAATTTGTCTTTTTTTTTTTTTTTTTCCCTCTGTTTGCACTTGCCCACCTTGTTTTCAGCTTTCTGTCCTCAGCTGTGTCACTGGAATTAATTAGCATGCTTTGGATTTGTGATGTTTGTGCCTGTGAAAATGAATGCTCGTTCCTAACATTCAGATGCATGACTGGCTTTTTTTTTTTTTTTTTTTTTTTTTTTTGACAGATCGGGAAGGACAGTGATCTAGTTCTAGAAAGATAACATTCAGTGTAGCTGGAGCAACCTGAGGTAACCTTTACTATTTGGCTGTCAGAGCAGGAATTTTTAAATGACTTTTCCAAATACCATATTAATACTTGTAAGACACAATGTAGACTGAATATTTTGAATAACTTTTTAGAAAACCGCAACTTTCTGCTGACTAATGTTTCTTATATAAAGATTTTTTGAAGGCCCTAATCCTTTCAAATTATTCTCACAGAGATGCTATAGAGGAAGGTTTCTCTATTTCAAAGTTTCAGCAGTGTAAATTTAAAACTCTTTAAATATATACTTTAAAAATCAATCTCAATGGACACTGCTTAGCTGGACTTAAATCTGCCCTACATTCATGATGTTTCACTTGAACAGTAACCAACATAAGATACTGTAAAACAGAGGTAAACCCAGGTAAGACTGTCCATGTTACGTTTTGTACAACTTTAACTGAATCAGTTCAAAGCCGTGCTTTTAAGGAGAGTGGTGAAAGTTTGAATATACACAAGACCTCAGCTACTTTGCTTCAGATTAGAGGAACTACAGAGTCTGAAGGAGCTAAATGAGTGTACCAAGCATAATGCAAGGCTTAAAGGACGAGAGTGTTTGGTATTCACTAACTTGAGTGAAAATTGACCTCTGTTGAAAGTAACAGCAAAACTCCAACGACTTTTTGCAGAGCCAACACACATCTTTGCAGCAGTAAGTCCCGAAAAGTACTGTTGTTCTATATCTTTTTAAAGATGAGCGAACACTTTATTTTAAGAATAGATGAATGAATACCTAATAATTATTAGGTACTCTGAGAAGATTTACATGAATATTCTGTTAGTAGTGAGCACTTAATGGCCTCACACCTGAAGCATGTTTCGTAGATATATCTAATTCCACCCAGCCTACTCTAACTTGTAGGGATGAATTTCCAGAATCCATCTCAGGTGTGGACAAATCCATGCCTCATGGAATTTTCTTTATTCACAGGAAAGCAGTCAGGGAAGATAATAGAAATTTGTTTCCTTGCACACCAGGAGATATAATTTTATTGTAAAATCTATTGTTCACCAACCAGTAATAGCCTGAGATCTAGGCCAAGCTATCCAAACTGAATGTCCCTGGTGAGGGAACTAGAAAACATGACATACAAGGAACATCTGAGGGAATGGGTGTTGTTTAATCTGTGGAAAAGGAGGCTGAGGGGAGAGCTCTATGACTATCTGAAAGGAGGTTGCAGCGAGGTCTCATGTTTTAGGTGATAAATGGTAGGACATGAGGAAACAGACTCAAGTTGTGCCAGGTGAGGTTTAGACTATACATCAGGCAGAATTTCTTCATGCAAAATGGTGGTTAGGCACTGGAACAGGCCTCCCAGGAAGGTGGTGGAGTTGCCATGCCTGGACGTGTGGACATGGTGGTTAGGGACATAGTTTAGCTGTGGACTTAGTAGTGTTAGGTGATGACTGGATTTGATGATCTTACAGGTCTTATCCAACCTAAAGAACTGTATCAAGTCTGGGCAGAAGCATTTAATTTCAGGAAAGCTTCTTAAAAAGCACATCTTGTGTAGATCTCCAGATTTTGTAATGCATTGATATAGTTTATTATGGTATACTTTAGGTAGTTTTTTATTTTACTGTTTTCTAATAGCCTTGCAGAATAAGTTTTAAAACTTTCACACCAGAAGAATCTGACAGAAATCTTGCCAAAGTAATCTTCATTCACCAAGTAGAGTTTGAACGGTGCTAAAAAATCAACATTGTAATTTTAGAACAACAATGTCACATAACCTTTTTTCTTGCCATTTGAGGGAAACAAAGCCTAATGGTGCATAGGTGAACTTATGAGGACATTTGTAGGTGATTGCAGATTTACTCAGATGATGAGCATTTGCCTTTGAGCTTTCCCGTCAGCATGTCTGGCAGACAAAGCAGGCAGCTTGGATTCCCAGAGAAGTAATCTCTGTCGCTGGATGCTTTGTTGATCTCATGCTATCATGAACGAAGGGGGCTGCTGGTACACGCCGCCTCTTTGTCACTGATAGTTCCCTGCTAGCTAAGAATAATACTTGTTCTTTTTTCATAGCAGAGGCATAGGTTTCCCATAGGACCAAGTCTTAACCTTAATTCTGATCAGTGTTGTCACTTAAAAGATAGTCATTGGAGTGAAGGAGGAAACGAAAGCTCCATTCGCTTTGTGCGTGTAGAGACAAGTTTGGTTGTGGAAGTGGAAGGAGTTAACTGCAGAAATGCTTTATGGAGAAAGAGACCTGTAATGTCATCATGCTTTAGTAATCATGGGGGTGTTACCAGTACGCAATTCTGAAAAGTAAAGACCTCTTCGCTCATTTGGTTAGGGCTATGTACAACAGATGAGATCATTTTTGTTAAGCAGTCCTTCCAGGACACAACCCACTGCATCTCTGAAGACCTGTGATAATAGTTCCTGTCAACAAGGGTTTTGACAGTGGCACATCTCCTGTACAATCACTTTCACTTTGTGTGTGTTAGAGTATTGAAATTTTCAAAGGTAAATAACCAGGGGACAGCAGGAGCACCAGTTTTCTTCGTCTTCTGGGATGTTTCTCCGTTCTGGGCAGCTACTGATTGGTCTGTGGGAAATCTGAGCATCGTGCAGCTCTTGCCCCAGCCACATCATTTCCAGCTCCACTGGCCAGTAATCGCATCGGACTGTGCTCGATCAGGCTCCAAAGCTTCAAGTCCACCAAGTACCAGAGCCCTTGCTTAACTTGAAGCTCGTACCTTGTTGTGCAGAAGTGTATTGAAAGACAAGCACATTCTGAAGTGTTTTGCTGAGAAGTTCACTTCAGTGAATCCAGTTCTTTGGCACTACCAGTTCAAGTGCTCAACAAAAGCAGCACTTGCAGTCAAAGAGTATAGGCTCTTGTAGGGAGCAGCTGAAACAAAATGTTCCCATCTGAAGGGGTGGGTGAAATCATGTATGATTAATGAGCAGATGACTCTGATGAGGAGAGCCTGTACCGAACATGCCTTGAGTTAAAATAAGTGACTTCTAAAAGTCTTTGTAAAAGTGTTATAAACCGTTCACTAGCAGGCAGCTTCTCAGAAGATTTTTACTACTGATGCAATTTAGGAAAATAGATGCAAGTGCATCTGGAGACATGAAGACTGTGAAGGATGGTAGGGTTGCCTCCAGGACGCTCAGATGTCAACAGAACTGTGCTATTGACTGCTCTTGAGCCAGCACTTGAAATTAAGATGGCAGTCATGTTGCAAAAACATGCTTTTACACCCTGACTTTGAGTCCTAGTGCAATTTGTATGTAAATAGGATTAATTGCTCTTGGTAGGACTATGGTAGTGACAGACACTCTGCGGACTTGTTCCTGTATTAGCATCCATTAAGTGTTCAGGGCCGGGCTGGATGGGGCTCTGAGCAACTTGGTCTGGTGGGAGGTGTCCCTGCCCACTGCAGGGGGGTTGGAACCAGATGGTCTTTAAGGTCCCTTCCAACCCAAACCATTCTATGATTCTATGATCTTTGTCACTTCATGATTTTACTTTGCTGAGGACAGTGTTTGTGAAGAAGGTGCAATGAAATCTTTTTCAAAAACATACATCCCTGTACACCTAACAGCCTGCTACATTGCTTAGGAATTTATCTTGCTCCTTCTGTTACCAGGATTCAGGATTTTACTTTCACTCTCTGAAAAGCTGAAGCCTTCAGGCTTTGAAGGCTGACCCATGTCCTCCCTCCTTAACATGGAACTGGTGCACTGGGCTAATAGAAATGGGATATCGTTTTTGACCCAGTAAATTGATGGGAGAAAATGCAATGAGATCTTTGCTTGCCACATTGATCTCAAACCACCAGACTGCAAGAGAGCATAAGCCTACCACCTGCCTTTAAAATGCCCCAAACCACAGAAATAACCAGTCATTGCGCAGCGCATGGGAAGACTTTTCATAGGATGTCTATTAAAAACTCTTCGAAGGGAAATTTGCGCATGTGAGAATATTTTATATCTTAGTGGCCTCATTCCTTGCTCATTTGTAAATACGCTGTGTATTAATTCTGCCTGCTGCAAGATGAAGTGGATACAGCCCTGTTCAATTTTGGTTATCCGACAACGCATCGCACAATAACCATGACTGATCTGAGTAGGTGACTATAGATATGACCTGGGAGTGTTAAGCTTTGTGGAGCCAGACTATGCTGTACTGTTTTTTCTAAGAGAATCAGTCATAAGTACATACAATTTTGTTGGCTGATTTTGGGCCTTTTTTAAAAAAAATGTATAAATACAGCTTTCTATTGAAGTATCACATAGGTATATATATAGTAGATATAAGTATGCCTGCTGTTGTTGAAATGAAGCCCTGTGGTTACTGGCTGCCATTTGTGTGGGAACAAAGCCCTGTCATGGCAGCTGCTAAGAAGCTAGATTATATAAGATAGTCTCATACGTATCTGTTTATAAATACAAGAGATGGTTATGAGTCTTTATTTGTTTCCACGGTGTATTAGCAAGATATTGTTAATGGTGCATGGCAGTTGTGTATACAGCAGGTCAAAAGCTTAAACAGCCTATCGTTGTACATTCAGAAATATCTCTACCTGTAGATAATTTTAGCCATTAGAAATTCCACTTGCATATTCTGAACATAAAGACAGGTTTAAAAGAGAAAAAAGAGTATGCATGAGATGTGGAGGAGGTCGGGAAATTCAGCACTGAAGTATTTATGCTTTTTATTTATTTATTTATTTTTCACTAAGAGTTGAGCCTCTTGTTCAAGAAAGTGCTCCCCCATGCTGGCAGAAGTATTAAGAACCTAATTTCAGTCCCCACCTAAAGCTAAAGCACGTTTTCCTGAACCCAGGCTGAGCAGCTTAAACCTTTAAAAGCATTGTATCATCTCTCTGAGAGGGCACAAAAAGTGGCAAGATCATCTCAGGTGCTTTAGGTTACTGGAGAAGCTGAGGACCACTGGGAAACCCAAAGATGCTTGTGCAGCACTTGATTACAAGAGCAGAAATATATAATAGCAAATAGCATTGCACTCTGTCGTGTTTGTTATGTTCCTGTAGCAAGGTACCATGTTCAGTAATTAAAATTCACATTTCTTAAGGGTTTTTTTTTTTTTTCCTAAATAAACTTCCTTTGCCTAGTTTCCACAGGTCCTTTTAACAATAAATGTGAATTCTGCTCTGGTTAAATGTGATGATTTCTCTTGAAAACAGATGTCACCTTCTTGCAAATGCTTGGGTGGAGCTAACACTGACAAATAAAGGAGCAATGGTGAGGTGAAGTATTGCAGGGAGCAGCTGGAAGCCTGTGCTGCAGTATCTCTTAAGGACTTGTGGATTTCTCAGAATAGAAAAGAAACAATTAGAAGATAAAGGCTGATGGCATAAACTATTGCACAGATCTTTCATAAATATTGATATAATTGTCAAGATCTGAATAAAGTGAACTTCCGCATATTGTCAGGGACGGACCCTAGCTGAGTTCTTCCTGGATTTTCAGAAGAAAACTCCTTTCCTTTCAGTAATTCTCACTGGTGAGTCAAAATGCCTGAGTGTAACATATATTTCTGTATTTCAAAATGGCGTTATCAAATTACACAATGCTAAGGACAGATCAGCAAGCACAGAACTTGAGCTCCTCTTGAATACAATGAGTTCTTGAAAGAAGCAGAGCAGGAAGTTTGTGGAAGAACTTGGTGTTCTTAAGGACTTTCCTACATGCACGTCACGCAAAGGGCACAAAGCACGAATCCGTATTTACACAGCACAAGTTGAGAGCAAGTGCCAATGGGACTATATGGCATGACAAAAAGCTGGCTACTGTTTAGTTTGGATACTGGCAAGCTTTGCAGGATTGCATTTTTGTGGAATTTGCCTGAATACTATTTGATCTTTACAACTCTTGTCCTTTATCAGGGAGAAGGGAAGAGATACGCAAGGAATACTGCCCCTCACTCAGCTCTTATCCTAGCTTCACAAGCATGCATTTTATCTGTTACGTTATCTTGGGTGTCTGCAGCATGCCAGGAGCCGTCTACATGCCTGAGAGCTGCACCCTGCCATGCAATGAAGGTTTGGGAACAAATTTTGCTTAATATTCCCATGAGGAATAGTTTGATTGACTTCACTGCCTGTCCTCGTAGAGCTCTGAATCATTACTAGGCCCCCAATGCAGGCAGTATTTGTAAATTATTAAAGGAATAATAAATTATGTTCATCTTATCCTCACATTGAATGTTTGAAGACTGAAACCAAAGTAGGAAGATGTGTCTGTTTGGTTTTCCTGCTTGTTTTTGTTGCTTTTTTCTGTTTGTTTTTGTTTTTGTTTTTGTTTTTGCTTTGGTTTTGCTTTGGTTTTGCTGCTGTCTGCTGAAGTCCTATGCTGCCTGCAATCCTTGGGTAGGGTTTGGCACTGGTTTGGTGTTCATGTGGCCACCAGGGCAGGAGGAGGGGCCTGGTGCTTCTGTTCAGTCTGTGCGCTGGGTGGATGTTAGGTGATCTCGTGGCCCAGCAGCTGGCCATTCAAGATCCGACGACTGCTTGGAGCTCTTACTTACCTGTGTGCCGTTATCGAAGTCTGAGACCGCTGGATGCAATCTCTGCAGTGGCTTGATCTAACTGCTGAAACCGTACAGATTTTGTCGGCTTGCATGCATGATGAGCTTTCTACTTCATGGCGTGGTCAAGCTGCAGGAAGCACAGCAAAAAAAGGTGTCTGATCAGAGCACCTTTTGTTTGATTTGGGATCGAGCAACATTATCTGAGTGCAAAGATTGGGTGATGCTTCTAACCGTAAGGAGGAAAACGTAGGTGGGACTGAGTGCGAACGCACATAATTGCATATGTTCATTTACAGCCAGTCAGAAAACAAATCAGTGGTTTATAGACATACAATTCTATTCAAAATAGCTTTTTATTCAGTCAGCTTAGAAATGTGAAAATGGTGGAGCCACAGACAAAGCATCTGTTACCTTTTGAAATGAGTTACAATGGTTTGGTCATACTTGTACAAGTATTACAAGGTCAGTCTTTCTGTATGTTTGTTTTACAGCTTGTTGTAGAATAGTCTTTTATGCATAGCTGTTCCACTTGCCTGTGTAAGTTACCAATTTAACAGAAATGAAAGCATGCATTTTTCTCTTTTTGCTGGTAACCTATGAAATTAGAAACCTGTATTTCTGTGTTTTTAATGTGTTATACTATAAACAAAATTCATAGCACTATTGTCTATGGAATATCAAAAAGTTTTATTAGAATGAATTACTTTAAATGTTTTGTCATTTGATTTAATAATGTGTCAGACATCTACACTAAGACAATATAACGTTTATCAATAAAAATATCCTCTCTTTGTACTAAATTCATACTTCAGGGCATGCTTGGACATAGGCATGGAGCACCCCTGCGGGTCTCAGCACCAGTCATTTATTCATTTTTGGCAAAATTGTCAGAATACTTTGTACCACTCTTTTGACCTGAGCATTGAACTAGAGAGGGAGTGAAGGAAGATGGAAAGAGAGTTTTTACACCTTGTATTTCCTCCACCACTTAACGTGCTTGTGAGGTGAAGGTGTGTGCACCGCAGTAGCTCCCACAGATGCCGGCTGGCTCATGTGAACTGCATGTGTCAGCCCCATACAGAAGCGCGGAGGCAGTTCTATTTGCTGTTCGATAATGAGACAAATTCTGGACTTTTACAACAATATAGTTCTGAAATTACTGCACTGAACAAGTTAATTTTTTCTAGACATAGGGTAGCATGAGTTAATTGTCACTCTCTCAGCTGGAAGGCTTCCCCGCCTGTGACTGTTCAGCCATGGACAGCTGTGGTTATGAGCTCCAGTCCTCCTTTGAAGCCGTTCCTGAAACAATATTTTCAACAATGCTTGGAATAATAATGAGGAGGTGCTATACAAGAGGTTCTAACGCACCCAGTTTCCATTACAGAAAGCAGCAGAAAACTTATGGAGGGGGCTTCTTAGAAGGCATTCTTCTAGAGCAGTACATACTTGGGCCGTTTTTATGCTCTGTGCCAGCACAGCAGAGGCTGCTGAGCTTCCCTGCTAAATCTGGGCCTGCCCTGCCTGGTGACAGGACTCTCATGGCTTCTACCTAACCTGATAAGGAGGCTGGCACTCTTCAGCCAACCTCTCCTCCTTTTATCTTTTCTCTGAGAGAAGAATTGAGATCAGTGAATGAGAAACCATGTGGTTGGGACCAGCTACCTCAACTGAAGTGCCTTTGCTTATGTCTTTGTAACAGCCACTGCCAAAATGACATCTTTCTTCTAAAGTAGCCACTATGTCCACACAAAGCAGTGCTATGTGCTAGGCAGAAGGGATTATGTACGTACCCATACGCAGCTATTTCCAGATGCAGAAAACACACGCGTACTGATCCCGTATCTCTGTCCGTGAGTAAGGGGATGAAGTGCAGGCTTTGATGTTAATGCAGAAAATGTTTTTCATTGGAGCAAGCCCAGCAATTGTCTTGAAAATATTTTCCATTTGTTCAATTGTTTGCTTTCCGACTCTGTGTGCTGGCAACCCAAGAGGTTGTGGGAATGTGGGAATCCGTAAGGATGCTCTATCACTGTAGAGACTTCCCCACAACAAATTTTCTGGTTCAGAGATAATCTCGCTTCTCTGCACTGCTTGGAGGTGTTCCAATTGGCTGTTGGATTCCACAGATATTCCCACTCCCTACCCCCTGCCAGAGTGAAATGCCAAATATGCATCTTTTTTGATTCAGCGTTATGATTACTTCACTTTAGAAAAATTCTATGTGATTTACAGTTTGGAGCATTAGAATATGGTTGCGGGTGGAGAGGGCAGTCCCACTTACCAGGACTTCTATCTAATGCTGTGAGAATTGAAGCACTTGCCTTCCTTTCTACTCATCTATTGAACAAGGAAGAGCTTGGAGATGTCCCTCCACCCAAAGTCTTTTTAGCCTCGTGGTGCTGCAGCTTCCTAGGACACAGTGGGCTGGCCAATGAGACTTCTCGCTTGAGGCTTCTCCCTGACCTTGCATGGGGTGCCAGGACTTGTTACCCACACCCTAGAGAGCAGATGCTTAATCGTCAGGATTTTGAGTGCCCGAATCCTTTATTAGGTAGCTGTGAAACTGCAGATCTTAATGCCTGGTGCTGGGAGGTCAGTGAACACAGGAACTCCCAGCACATCGTGCTTTCTGGAAAGTTTCTGAAGAAATGAGGAGACATGGCTATGCCTCCAAAAAGGAAATATGCAGGCCCAGGACTCGGAACAAACTGCAGGTATGTTGATTTTGTGTGTGTTTGTTTTTCCTCCCTCCTGCAATGGTAATCAGATCTCTTAGCACAGCTGAGCATCTGCTCACTTCCCCTCCAGCTGCTTCAAGTGGGCTGCAGCTCCTAGTGAGAGGGAAGGCTAGTCTTCAACCTCTGGTTGTCAGGAACCAGCAGCACTCTACAATTTGTGTGAGCCTTCTCCACAGTGCCAAGCAAATCACTAGAGAAGAGTAGGATGGGATAAACAAAAACAATTAAATACCACAGCCTGGAGACAGCAGGTGTGATGAAAGCACTTCAAACCAGAGCAGCTGCTTACTGTAACTGCTCACACAAGAAGATCTCACAACTGAGCCTTTAAAGAATGAATTAAAAAAAAAAAAAAAAAAAAAAAAAAAAAAAAAAAAAAAAAAGTGGCATAATTAATCTATCAGATGCAGTGGAAATGTCTGAAGTAACATTTAAAAAGAACTCTGCTGTTGCTTTTGTGTGTGTGAACTTAAATCGACACTTTTCTACCAGAAGTTTGTGCTGACTGCAATGAGATCCTGGATTTTAGAGTTATATTTTCTAATACTGCAGAGCAATGCCATCTAGGGCATGCAGACTTACAAATACCTTTGTGAATCATATTCAGCCTTAGTGACAGAGCTTGCTAGATTGAATGTTATCAACGAGTTCATCACATATGTTTTAGGACTGTTGGGATTTGCTCCTTTGCAGTATCTGCTTCCAATTTTCCAGAGTACGCTCTCTGTCATATACTAATGGATAGCTTTGTCCCAATAGGAAAATGACGAGTTTCTCTATACCTTATGTCTTCGGTAAGTCCACTTACAGAAGCTTTCATCTGTGCGGCACAGCCGGGATTATCAGTGGTCTCTCTCTAATCTTCAGCTGCTCAGGACCGTACTGTGGCTGTGATGAGAGCAGTGATACACTTGGACAGCAGATTAACGTATTAAACCGAGTAGGCCAGATCTTGGCTCACAAAGCTACTTAGTCGTTACTTCAATCTTCCTGTTCTAATCGGGCTGCCAGAAGACTGTGGATGTGATTTCACTGAAAATGGCTCAAGAACCTGGGCCAGTTGCAGCTCTGTCCTCGCTCCTGGCTGTCACAGCTCTCCAGGCTGAAGAGTAAGCACCATGTATGAGCAGGTTGCAATCTGCTGAACTCAGTGGAGACGGCTATGGCTAGAAGTGCTTATGAACTTGGTCTCGCGTGCATTACATTTTAGGTACAATCCAGTCATCTTCCTGCCTACCACTGGACTGCATTACGCTTGGCCTTTCTGAGGAACGGTAACAATATTTAGTGGCACTTTAAGGCAAACTTGTTAATCTCTGCACTAGGTTTTCTTACTGTACACAGATGAATGTGCTCCTTACTAGAGAAGAGCAAGGGCTTTAACTCAAATCAGCCTCAGGAGATGTAGGGCTGTACACCAGCTCCTGCAGCAGACAGCTTTTACAAGCAACTCCAAACTGAAGGCAAAATATTTGACTACAATTTGAAGGCACGTTGGGAAATGTTAATGCTTCCCCTAATAAAGACAAGAGCTTTTAACATAGCTACAGGCATTTTTTCCCTCCTTGAATAATGGTGCTCTTGTTGCTACCCAAGCCAAGGGAGGGCCTGATCCTCCTCCAGACTTGTAGTGGTCTGATCTGGCTGCCAGGAGATGATAAAACACATGCCTGCTGCCACCTGAGATTGGCAACGCCTACACGCACAAAAACGTGCATGCACGTAGGCATGCTGCAGCAGTGGAGGTCTTGGGAAGCAAAAGGTTTAACAGTGCTAACTAAGAAACTGAAATTACATGAGTGCATTTTTGTTGGGTTTAGTTAAATATATGGTATAACATCCCGCAGAAGTGACAGAAAATTGGTTGGTCACAGTTCTCCCCAGCAGTCTGTTTTCTCATAAATTGTTAATGTATCTGTCACTTCTCATTGTAGCCGGAGATGTGAAGCACAGGTGACTTTATTTAGCAAACAATTTTATGGCCAGACTACAAACACTGCTTTTTTCCTGCTTTTATCTTCTCCATTAGTGTTATAAAGATGAAAGGATGACTCTCAATCATTACCTTCCTGCAAGTTAGGACAGTCTAGAAGAAGGACTGGAAATGCCAGTATCTGTTTCTGGATGACAGTGTGAGTGTGTTCCCCTTTGCCAGCACCTCCACCACCATAACGAAGGTAGAGACTAGTGTTCTCTGTAGCTGGTAGTTCTGAGCGCTTTAAACCTGACGTCCAAACTGGAATCAGCTCAAGTCTCTGTATTTCAGTGGTGTGTCCACAACAGCATTAGCGATTCAGAATTCAGGTGGAACAAGCAAAGCATTACCCAAAAGCAGATCCTAATGCCTCTTCCCTCCTCCCCACATGGGAGGATAGGTTTTCAGTAGTGTGATCAGAATATGGCTCATCCTTTTCCCGAATTCCTTGGGATTAATCACATTTGGCAGCCCCTGTCTCTCTGGACAGATCTCATCCTTGCTCTCATGTCGCTCTGGCTCGGGCTGTAGAGCGAGGAATAGTTTTTGGCACGCACGTAGCCAGAGTGAGCCTTCGTTGGCAGCTGGAGGCTCATTGTGCTCCTTCCCTGCTCCCTGCTCAGACAGGGCTGCTGGCAGTGGCGGGTGCAGGGCCTTGGCACCTGGTCCCACAGGATCAGAGAGGGCTGCCTGCATCAATCCTCCGAGAGGGCAGAGCATGTGTGGTGCCGCTGGGTTGTGGGGGCTGAGAAATTTAGGCTTCAGGTCCACGCACTTTTGAGGAGCTGGTGTGTCAGAGTATTCCCAAGTGCCTGCACAGGTATACATTTTACCTGAATGCGTGGGTTTTCAACCCACTTAAATAGAGGTAAGGTAAAAAGTAAGCGTTACTGAGTTGGAAATGTAGTTATGCAGTTGGCCAGATCTCCCTTAATGGGGTGGTACTGGGAGATGAACTTGAGAGCACGGCACCGCTAGATAACGAGAAAGTAATTTCCTCCCACGGGTGTAATGACCAGTGATCATAAACAACTCGATTCCATTCTTTTGCTATCAACCTTAAAGAAAAGAAAAAAGAGTGAGGGATCAAAGAGTGCTCTGCCATGAGTACAGAACACAGAAAACGGATGTTTTTTCTCATTCTGTGTTGGAAAGGCCATATGAAGAAGCAGAAACAACCCTTTTTTCATATTTTCCAGCCTGACTTTTGTCCCACTTGTGTAGCCTTTAGTTCAACAAGTACAAGAGCAGTGTAATCTTTAATGTATCAGTGCTCATGCCCTGCAGTTAGCGATGTGACCAGCTAGGTCTGTTTTGCTCTGAGGTAGTTTTTGGAGGCTGGGAGACTGTGCAGGTCTTCCCTGAGGCAGCAGCCACATGCTGAATGTGCAGAAGGCTGAGCACAATGCCTCACCTGCCTTTTCTGCGAAGAAGTGTTCCAGTTCTTCTCTTCACTCCTGCAAAGCTCGCGGCACTGTGGCAGCTTCTAGGATAGGAGCCGGGGGAAGCACACAGTCTCTGGGCAGACATGTTGGCCACTACTAGAGAAGCCAGCTGAGGGGTGTGACATGGGACCTGATCTAGTAGGTGAGTTCAGAAAGTGGCTGTCCTGTGCCACAGGGCCGTAACAGAAGCATGTTTACTTACGGTGGCCTTGTGCTCTTTTGTCAGGGGGCCGCTTGGCTTTGTGAATCCCAAGGGAAGAGGCCTGCATGCAGCCCTGGGCCAGATCTCAGCCAAGCGTGCTCCTCTGCCGCTCCTACCGAGGTGGGTCAGCTTCTCCGTGGCTGCGGGCAACTCACTGCACTGCTCCCAGTTGCTTTTGGGGGGCAGCGGTGTCTCATCACACCTCGTAAGGGAAGCGGGGGCTCTGCTGAGCCATCCCAAGGCAGGCACTGCAAAACTGGATGTTCGTACCATCTGCTAGGCTGCCTGAGATGCTTTTGAATGTTGAGGTTCTGTGTGGCTCTCGTGGTATCTGGAGCGAAAAGGTTTCCGTAGGTCTCGGGGCTGCCTGCAGAACGCACCGCGGCTTTCACAACCCACCAGCAGGATTGCTTCAGCTGTCTCCAGCTCATACCAGAAGTTTCACAGCACTCTGTCAAGAGAGCTATAGATTACATCAAAGCTGCAGCAACAGAAGCTGCTCGTGGTTGCATCTGTGAGCCAGCCAGGTCTCTTCCAGTGTCTGAGGCTTCATGGCCGTTTTTTATGGAAGCCATGGATTAATGTGAATGTCATCACTTTGTAAATAGGACAGCTTTGTCCTACTTCCTGAAAGCTATGTAGACATCCATCTTTCATTTTAATAATCTGGACTTTGCAATCGCAGTACCTCCTTTAAAGATGTTTTTCCACCACTCTGGGCCTTTGAGTGTGTTCCTAATCACGCTCGACATGTCAGCTGCTATCTCCAGCATGGCTGCTGGCATTTTAGCCCATACTCTATTTATGGAGAAGGCAGCTGCCAAACTGGAAAGAAAATCTTGCTCTCATTGTTTTGTTATTGAAAAAACTTGCGCTGAAACAACTCAAACAGACTTGTGAAATACTGAGTGTTAGGACCCTGGAACGAAGCGGGGAAGAACGCGCACACCCAGACAGCACTGACGCTGTAATTTTTCTTATTTTTATTTTTCCCAGTGCGCTAGCTGAAGGCAGAGCTCGCCGACCACCCCCCGCTCGGCAGAACCCCCAGGTACGGGGCGAGGGCAGCGCCGGGAGCGTGGGGCGGGATCCAGCGCGGGCCGGGCCCTCCGGGGCTGGAGGCGGCCGGCAGCAAC